>JBAMYA010059162.1:0-28680 GCA_037176975.1 Arrhamphus sclerolepis | reverse complement strand
CTTTACCAAGCACACTTAAATATCCTCTTACTCCTATGGTGACAAGCCAAACTTGTGAAAATCTTGGGATTTTTTTTTTTTTTTTACCCCTTGCTCTTTCCCGTAAGGCTTCCTCCTTCTACCTTTTTATAAAAAGCCACACAAGCCTTCCAAGGAAAACCGTTTTTTTTTTTTTGTTTTGTTTTTTTGCACAGTTCCTGGTCTTTTCACTTCCCAGTCCATGTGTGGGTGTCTCCTCTTGAGTCGTTTTCTGAAACGTTAAAAGCTGTGGAGCCAGTCTGAGAAGTCATGTCATGGAAGGAGGGAAATTAAATGAAAAGAAAAACAAATGGAGCGTAGGTAGATGTGCCTGTTTGCCTTCAGTACTTGTGCTCACATGTATGTTCAAGTGTGGAAAGTTAAGATTGGGTAGTGGCATTAATGGGTGTGATTCGTTGGGTTCAATAAAAAAAGGGATCTGTAATTTCTAAGTAACCTGAACCAAAGTTACTTCTCCAGCAAAAACATTCAGGTTTCCCACTTCACCTCCTAATCTGGCTGCATACCCTTCCCCCTCTTTTGATCTGCATTTTCTTTTTTTTTTCCTTTTTTTCACTTCCATGCCTTTCCATCACTCTTAATCTGGTTTTGTAGTCTGGTTGATAAAGTCAAACTGACAAAAAGTAATCATTGAGATTGTAAAATGGATGGTAATCAGCTGGTATTAGCTTAGTGATCATTGTAGTATGTTAACTTTTCCTATCTTTGCAGACTTGACCATGTTAATGTTTTTTTTCCTGATTCTATTTGCATTCAGTACTCTCCCTCCACCTTGTGGTGTCAGAGCTAGCTTGTTTTATTGACTGCAATAGATAGTGAATCAGGTCAAAGGTTTTAACTTCCCGCAGGCGTGCTGTTGGCGTTGCCAGTGTCTACACACTGTCTGCTGTCTGTCTCCTGTAAAGGCTGCACTTCCTGTTAGCGTCTTTTCCCGGGAAAACTGTGTATCCTGTCCACACAATAAACAATACATTTCTCACACACCAGCACACGCAAGGCCATAAAAGTCTGGACATTGGAGTTGATTGAACTTCCCGGGCTTGTATGAGAAATATTTAAAGGGTGAGAGTATTTAGCTTTGCTTAGATTGATTGATTGCTTCGTGTGGGATGTGTACTACTGTGGTGCCTTGGGAATGTTTGGGATCAGCCCTCTGAGTCTGCCCCGCTGACAAATATTTTAGATATCGCAGTTTGGATTCACCTATGATCAGTGTTGCCCCACTGATCCCCAGCCAGCATTTCCCTGCTCTCTTCCCCGTCTTGGTGCCTCTTCCTTATCTGTGCACCAGACTTCCCCTTCTTCTTCCCTCTGCTTCTCTATATCGCACAGCTTTACAAGAAGTAATTGAGGAAGAAAAGCTTTATCGTCATTACAGCTGTTCTTGTAATGTGTGTGAGCCACAAAGTGAGTCTGCACCCCCCCAGGCTTGTTTATCGGGTCTGGGGGACACACACAGGGAACTAACAGTGGATATGTTTGAATGAAGAAGAATTTGTCCCCAAGAGTTAGATATTATCAGTAAAACGAACCATTGTTTTTGTTTGCTTGTGTAAATATGGACTATTGTGTAACTTCAGTTTTTGTTTCACTTTTTTTTTTGTCCTGTTTGTTGAAAGTTTAGTGCGTAAATGTGGACCCAAATACAAAATACTGTTTTCCCTAGAGACAAGTTGGGATTATTACGATTACTTCCACTAAAGAGCTGTATGTAATTCCTGAAAGTTTAAAGTTCAAAGATAGTTTGCAGGTTAAAAAAGAAGACAAAAATCATTAAGGGAGTTTTCTTTTCTACAAATCAATCCATCTATTTTTTGCACATATATTTTCCCTCTGGGCAAAATGATGTCAGTGGTGACCTTTCTGCTCTGGCCTTTATAAGATACAAATGCCTCAGGGGACAATCGGAGACAGTTGGAAAGAGCATGCGTATTCATCTATGCCTCCCTAGTACAGCCAATTATTTCTCTGCTGCACCTAAAGCTTTGTCACTTTGCTGGGTGGTAACTCAGCCAGTTCACCCAGGAACACCAGCAGAACGACCAGTAGCACAGACAAAGGTTGAATGGCAGAAGGGAGAAAGCCGATTGAGATGGATGACAAAAAGTCACACGGGGCAAAGAATGATGGCTGGAATATTATGTGGAGGAGCCAAAAGACTTGGACCACATTTGTTTCTATGACGACCCCCAGCATACTCGCATCACATTGTGCTCGGCTTTGCAAACAGTGGGTCAGAAAGTTGCATATTTGGAATACCACCAGGGCAAGTTGTGATTGGTTCAGCGAGTCTTAGCTGGGGGAGGGACGGAGTTGACATGAGGATCTGGTTTGCTTATTGACTGATGAAAGACGGACAGAGAGTAGGAGGGAACAGCCGACAGTGATTGATGAATAGATAGACAAGTGAAACAAGGAGAAACTGAGCAACAGCATTAACCAGTCCGCCTTAAAGCTTCACTGTTCTCTGAAACACCACATACTTCATGGAGCCGCGTGGCTGTCACAGATTTGATAAAACTGCCCCCTTGTGTCCTGTACCTTTCTTTATTCTTTAACACAACTCAGTCCACATGTTGTTATGGACACTAGCCCACACACACCTATGCATCAACAGAGTGTTTCCTTTGAACTTCAAAACTCCAGTGCAAAGGGGTAATACCCCCTCTAAGTGTGAACAATAGAGGTAGAGAAAATAAAAGCTCCACCCTGCCTGTCACATCCCTTACTCTGTCCCCAGCTATCAGCCCCTGCTTCGGGGCCTCACTGTCCACTCTAAGCCTCTGCATTAAACAGAGTCTGGTGCTGATGAATGGACCCCGGCTCAGCCTCTGCTCCACCCAATAATCCAGGCTTGGGCAAACCAATTAGATGGTCCCCTGCATTCCAGTTCACTCATCCATGATTCAGTCAACCTTTGGGTGGCAAGGAGAATAATACTCTTGTTTATGCAGTTAAAGTTATTGTATGGACCTCTTGAAGAAAGAGCGAAAACAATGTTGTAGATCAGACCGCTTAATGAAAATAGGTTTAAATCAATCTTTTAAATGAGTAATTCGTCTAATAGCATCCCTCCATAGTACCCCTCCATAAGACCTTTTATTGCTGACTGTCCATGTATAAAATTCTCTGGTGCTGACTTGGCAATTGTCCGACCTTTGATCCACATCGTGGCCTCTTTGCCTCCGAGGTCCAGCATTCCACAGGGCAATAAAGCACAGAGATGAGAGGGTGAAGGATGGATGAAAGGAGGGGATGGAGGTTGTCAAGAAAGAAAAAAGCAGACCTGGGAGATTAAGGAACAGAGATTAGACTCCTGCTCTTGAACAGCCTTCAGTGAATTAGACATTCCCTCATAGAAGAGCTGGAAAAGGATGCAATACAGTTCGTACTTTTCTTTTTCTTTGGGAGATTGTAAGCTCACATATCTTGACATTTTCTCGCTACTATCAATGTTGCTCATTACTGGCATTCATTATCCACCTTATCGTGACCGAAAGACTCTCCCAGATTCCTGAGAGCCCTAGAGAGGCAACAGACACATACACCTACTCCGATATAAACAATTACACTCTGAAATGTTTCAAGCAAAGACAGACATGCACGAAAACAAATATTTTTTTGCACACCACAGCTCACAAAACCACCCATTAATGGGAGAAGGCACCCACTCCTCCATACTCTGACATTTAGAAAGGTTTTAAGCCCCAGCATAATTAATAGTTGAGTATCCTGGAATAAACAAGAGGACTAAATGAATACAGCCTATTAACACGGGGAAGGCAACTGTCTGCAAGAGAGCAATAATAAGGGGCACATACTAGGGAAGGCAGGAAGATGGAGGGTTTTGTAAGTCAAAGGTGGCGGGATTTCACTTTGTTAGCTTAACTTTTTAACACAGAAGCCAGGGGTCTCTTTCAAGGAAGTTACTCTATCAGTTAATTAGGTTGATCATGTGGAACGTTTCAGTGCCGGAGTGTTAGAGGGGAACAAAAGGTAGCAAGATAATTAAGAGTATTTGCCATTAATGAAAGGCGTTAGCCAGCCTCCTTTGGTTTGTATTCAATAACTGTTCCCTCTTTCAAGCGAGCTACTCCATCAGAGCAGGCACACTGGTGCAGGCAATAGAGACACTGTATGAAACTGGCATTGATAAAGCAACTGTAGCCCTGGCTTACAAAACACTTACTGAAAGAAACTTCAAAAGCCATTCCCAGCCCCAGCCCTTTGACCCCAGTCGCCCACTCCTATTCATGTCCTCTCTCACCCCCCGAAAGACTCTCAGTCTAAAAAGGGCTGGGAAGTGGGGAGCAGAAGGGCATAATTACCCCCTCCAGGGCAACTTTAATACCCTTTTTTGTGTTTTAATTGCACCCCCCTTCGACCTTCTTTTGATGAACACATTGGGACCATATCACAACCAGTTTGTAATCAGGGCTCGGGTGAGGGAGGGGTTGAATGTGGGGAGGGGGGTTTGTTTGTGTGTGTTTTCGGTGATTACAGGGGGATGATAGTTCTGTCAAGCCAAAGCAGACAACAGTGCTTGCTCATTGGTGTTATCGATTCCACTGGAATTGAAAGTAGTGTGTGGAGAGACACGTAAGCGCCAATCTGGTAAACAGAGTGTGGCACGCAAACTGCAGATAAGCACTGAGCTTTCTGGACTGTGGCGAAATGATAATCATTTGTCCTTCCCCTCCAAAAGTTGGCTGCTACATACTGTCATCAGCACGGTTAGATGGAAGTTCCATCAATATACTAAAAAGAAACGCTAGCTGTCTAAAGCGCCCGTATTGCTGGCTTATCTGGTCATCAGCAGTGAGGGAATGCAGTCAGGCAGAGATGAGTAAACTGATGGGGGAGGGAGCCAAAAGGGTAACAAGAATCAGGGCCAGCAGTTTGGAGCCACAGCGTCTGCCCTGTTACCAGGGGGTGTTGGAAGGACCAGTGGCAACAAACATCACCACCAACTAATGAGCGACTGGTGCCTGTGCTCTTTGATGGTTTGTCACACCTATGGACCCTGTCACACAAACTCCCCAAAATGTACTTGTTACATTTAGGTGCTTTTATTAGAAATCCCTCAGTTAAAAGAGAAAAAAAGAGAGACTTCAGTAGTAAAGGTGTCAGTTTAACACCCTGCAGGCTTTTGACAACTCATGGGATCTGTAGATCAGTTAGTTGGCTGTCTCGTCTTTGAGGGGGGGAGGGGTGGTTGTTAAAATTGCTTGATGAACCTATGTATAGTCATTACAAAAACAACAAAACCCTATATTACATACACATTCTCCTTGTGTGCTCTGAAAATATTTAAGTCTGTCAAATCTCATCCATTCTCAGGGATCTCCCTTGTAATCCAGAACAGTAGGAGATGGTAAACTGATAGGCATCCCTTTAGAAGCTGTGCACCAGGGGATGAGATGTGGCCGTGTAGGTTCAGTTGGTGTAAAGAGTAGGTAGCTACAGCTTTAGGTTGTTGATAGATGGGAATTACTGTGAAACGTGTGCGAGTCTGTGTGTGTGTGTGCTACAAGCGGTCAGCTACTGTTCCAGACTGGTGATAGATGGCTTTGGCTGAAAAGAGAGCATTAGCTGTGAGCTGCCCCTGGAGCACTCATTCAGTCAGGGGGAAGGAGACAAAACTGAAATACCTTTCGTGACAATTCCCTGGAGACGCACTCATAATATCTCTGACGGGAAACCCAAGACGGAGAAAATATTGTGAATTGTTGAGATAAAGGGCATTTAAACTGCGACAGTGTGTCAAATTGTCAAGTCAAAAAAAAAAGGTTAGTATAAGTCAGATTTGTTTATGTGCAGAGGTTTGGAAGTCTAAAATGCTGCTTTTTTTTCAAAGAGGAGGGAAGTTTAGTTAAAGACTATCGTAAAGGGGGCGGAGGAGTGAAGGGAGGGATGCGAGGAGAAATGGAGGGGAAGCAGACAGACTGACTGTCTCTGTGTTTGTAATGAAAGGGAATGTGATGGAAGACAGTTACAAGCTATCACCAGTCTCATGCTGACTGTGTGCCAGATCAGCTGACTCTAACGGATGACTTAAAAGTATGTGACATATGTGGTTTCATCCTTGCGCCCGTCTCTCATGAATTCAGGTGTCTGTGTTAAGATGCATTTGCCATTAAGCATTCTGCTGGTCTCCCTGTGTTAGTGTTTGTGTGGTCTCGCACATGTCGATACTCATCTCCTGCCTTGACAAGCTAACTGACTGCTAATGTTTCTTTGTAAACATCCTTCAACTCTTGGGGGACTTGAGATCAATTTTGCACTCGGAGAGCTAACTCTCAGCAAAGAAAGTAGCTACTCTGGACTACCAATCATCCATATTAATGTACATATTATCTGCAGATCACTTTTTTTCCTTACTCTCCTTATCGCTTTCCTTCTTAATTTCACTTCATCTTGCACATTTTCACTTTGTCCTGCTCTGTATCTCCTATCTCAATCTCAGGTTTCTCAGTCTATCCCCTGATTTCCCCGTTGTACACAGGCATGCAGCCGATCAATATATAATCACAGGTTTTGAGGCTTATATTTATGACTGCTCCAGTGCTATAACCAATTATCAGTCTCTTGCCACATGCATAACCTTTCTCCCCTGCCTTTTCCACACAGGTTTCAAAAGGACAGCTATGCTGTGGAGGTGAAGCTCAATGACTACCTGGATATCGTCTGCCCACATTACCCTCAGGGTGAGGTCCCACTGCTCGATGCCGAGCGCTACGTGCTCTACATGGTGGAGCGCGAGGACTACGAATCCTGCAAACCCCAGTCATACGAGCAGATGCGCTGGGAGTGCAGTCATCCCTTCGCCCCTCATGGAGCTGAGAAGTTCTCTGAGAAATTCCAGCGTTTCACTCCATTTACACTGGGAAAGGAGTTTCGTCAAGGAGAAAGCTACTATTATATATGTAAGTGCCACAATAGCGTTTATGTCAGTCCTCTTCACAAAAGTGGAGGATACAGCTGTTCTGAATGTTATCTGAGACAAAATATTTAAAAAAATAATAATAATGTTCAACATCTTAGTCAGGCGAAATCCAGCTGTTAATAAAGTAAAGTAAAGTAAAGCTGAGAAACAGAAATATTATCAGCCCATGACACAGTTACTAGGTTGAAAAAAGAGTGGGGTTAGCTCAGTTACCAGGTTACATTCAATAATATTTATTATAGTATGTTAATGAGGTAAAGATGGGATTTTCTATTGTGTATGACTGATTTAATGGGGTTCAAAATAGACTTTTTGAGTTCAAAATCCAATCATTGGGGCATTTAGGATTAAATCTCTTGAATTAATTATAAAATTGCAACCTCCCTTTTAAACTCAAATGCATAATTACCTACATGAACCTGAGCTGCCCTTGATTGGACCAACTATAACCAGTCAGCCGGGCAGTAAATGCAGACTTTCAGAAGTGAGCTCAGCCAGTTCTTACAGGACTTGCCGACAGTTTCTGCAGCAGTGAGCAGTGTCCGAATTGTGTAGTATCACGCAAAACTATTCTAGCAGATCCCCAAATAACATTAAGAAAGCATAAATAAGCATAAACACGTGCTCTTTAATATATTTTCAGACCAATGACAAGAAGGATTTGGTAAAATGATTACAATTCACTCCAAAGGGAACATTTGGAAAATTCACTGCAGGTCATTCCCACAAATATGAATCTCTTGATAGGCCTAGAAGAGGCTAGATAACAGTCCATATAGTTACTGCTTGGATGAAATCTTACCCTCATAAGAAAGTGGGACTAGAATGGTTTCAGTGCACCAGCTGGCAAATGTGAGACGATAATGACCAGCTCCTTGAAGCTGAACATGTAGAGTGATTTGGAGTGTCAGCTCAGTTTATGCAGTGTTTATTCTGCTAGAGTGTGCACAGAGCGAGAGCAATTCTGTAGCCCTGACCATAGGTGTAATTAGATAAACAGAAGGATGACACATGGCTAGTCACTGACCGCCACCTCAGGCTTTGTCCTTGTGTCTTTCTGTCTGCCAAGAATTTGTGTGTGCATGAACAATGGTGGGTTAAGTGGGAGGATTCATGCATCAGTCTGGATTTTAATGCCCGTGTTGTTTTTTCTTCTCAGCCAAACCTTTACACCACCACGGTAAAGAGTGTCTCAGGCTCAAGGTGGATGTCGTTGCAGCTGACGGTGAGCTGAAGCACCTGATGAAAGAAAAACACTTTTGCCACTAATAGCTGTGCAAAGTTAAATTTGTTTTTCCTTTTCTTTCAGGTTCTCAAGAGGCTAGGGTAGCTAAAGGAGGCGTAGGTGGGACTGAAGTTGCAGCAGGGGGTGGTGCTCACAACCCCTCCAACAGACTGCCTGCAGGTATGTTGATCCACCCTCAAACCTCTGTAATTATCTCTCCCCTTAAGACATTGCAGGTACATTCAGGATTATATTGGGCTTAAGAATAATTGTGTCTTTGTCTCTCATCTTCCAGCAGATGACCCAGGGGCCGGGGCCATCATGCCAGATGTCCAGAAGAGTGTACGGACAAACTCTGCTGTGGCAGCTGTATCGCTCCCAGTGCTCTCATTGCTACTGCCATTGTCATTACTTCTTTTGTTTCACTGAGGACTTCTGTTGGCAGACTGCTGTTTTTTTCAGGGACTACAATGAAGACAGTCTGTGGGTTTGGAAACCACTGACTTAAAAAAAAAAAATGCATACCCTGTGCTGGCCACAGGGAAAGACTTTCAAAGCTTGTAAAGTACACATGGACTCACTTGTGCTGAGTAACTTTAAGCATTTAAGGCAAGGTGTGGGTGCGTTGTCTTATTTTTCACAAGGTGACAGTATTCTATTTTCAAAGACAAAGCTCTCATTGAGCTGTGTTGTTTTTGTTTTGTTTTGTTTTTTTCCCCAAAATACAACCTCTGAGGATCCCTTCATAAGGATATGAAGAAGTTTAAAAAGAACCTGAAGTGGCTGAAGAACAATCAAGAGCACGAGCACCAACTTTACGAACCTTGAGATGGGTATATGTGGATGGACTAAATCAGCATTTTAAGTCAAAGTAAACTCAACCCTTTTGAGCCAAAGATCAGCCCTCTCTCCAACTTGTACACTATTCCACCCTTGAGTATCGTGTACTACTTGTTTTTATCGTTAATGTTATTGAGTGGTGTTGATGTTTGAAGTGATTAATTTCTCTAAATGTAGCATTTATAGACACAGGAGCTGTTCTCACAACTACCATTCCTTTGCAGACCATGTGCTTACACAGACAGCAACATACACCCCACAGTAGTGGGACACACAGATGCACATCAGAGGCCCTACGACACACACACACACATCACACACTACATCATGTTACGTGTATATTCTGTGAAGATAATTTATGACATTTTCAGCTGAGAGTTTTTACTGTACATACCATGTGCTAACAGAAAGAAATGTTTACTGATGGTGACCGTGGAGGGAGTTATCTCTTGTTTTTACGGAGGTTTTACTTGTGTGAAAGGGAATATGTGTGTGTTGTGCTGTTAATGGGGAGAATGTGCCTGAACTGTGGAGCATGTGATCATTTTTTTGGGACAAAATGTTTTGGGTTTTTTTTCTGCCATTTGAAAACACTGAGGCGTATGTGTCACAGAGAAGCTGGACCTCTCTGTTCGTTTATTGGCTCAACTGTCGGACACAAAGAGCTGGTATCAAGTCTTTCTTCGGCGCAGGACTCGACCTCGTCTCCCGTGGCGCTTGGTTGGAAAATAAGCATGTACTTTTAAAACACAGCGAAGTAGTCATCTGTTCAGTTTTAGATCATTTACAAATGGCACCAGTTCACAACAGACAAGACACAGCATCAAACCAAGTTGCCAAGTACATCTTCACCTGACAGGCTGGCCAGGAAGACTAAGCACAACAGTGTACGACTACCACTGAAGTCAGTCCTTTTATTTTTTTCTTTTAAGCTGAATTATTGTTGCCTGAATCTGTACACATGTAAATAAGAAAAGTGTATTATATGTGTATATACATATGTGAATATATATATAGATTATATAAAAGACCAGTTTGATAAATGTGAACATTTTTCATGTGAAATAAAAAAAAATATTTTTTGAAAACCAGAACAGCCTTCTTGTGATCACTTGTACTCATCATTGCAGCAGTGGCTTTGATGATCTTTGATTAAATCTGCAGGTCGTCAAGAAATCAACAGGAGTAATAAACATTTGACTTCTTCAGTTACGTATAACATGTAATGAAATCCTTCACCAAAAACACTTGATTTGGCGCCATCACTTAGTAAACATTTTGGTTTCTCATCTGCAAAACTGACAGAACAGCCTGAGATTATGGGTTTTACCCACAAAACCTATTAAACACCAGTGACATGGGTGTGGTTACATACATCTCTTCAATCATAATTAAAATCATTAAACTTCAAATGTTCACATAAAATCTTACACGATCAGATATTTGAAATTACATGTAACACAACTCATTGAATTTAACTTCAGTGTTTCTCCATGTTAATCTAATAAAAATAAATGAAAAATATAACGAGGTGAGACCCATGCCATCATAAATGAGATCAATATTTGTGTTTTTGTTCATCTTTTTAATTAAGCAGCATTTGGAGTTGCCCATATAAGTTTACTAAAATCTTTAAACAGGCAAGAGGACATTTGCAGCTTTCCAAGAACTGTACTTTTGTGTCACCCAACAGCCAGTGGAAGGGAGATGAACAGAAGCAAATTTTCTGAACTGGTTTGACAGCTGGTTATGAAATTATGCGCGGTGCTGGTATATCGCCACAGATGGGAACATCATTCCTCCGTCCCTCCTGGAACATCTCTTAAGTTAACAGATTTAACCTCTATCTGGGGCAAACACACCTGGAAATAACATGATTATCACAATCAAAGAGAAACAAAGATGAAGCATACACAGTATGGTTATAGCCTTCTGAAATGAATCATTAAACCAACCCTCTGACTTATCTAATTAACTATCATAAAATCCCATCAGGCAGGTATGTTCAGAGAAAGGTGGTTACATGAGGAACTTGTATGTTTCTTGCTTTTCTGGCAATTTATTGATTTCAGATTACAAAAATGCCAAAGTGAAGATAACAACAACACAAAACTAGTAATAATACCACGAGATTCCTTCTTCTATTTGTGTTTTTTTTTCCAAGTTTTCTTTTTTTCTTCCTTTTGTAAGAATATGAAATACAAATGTCAGTGATTTCATGTCACAGTCATTTACAGAGAATCACTACTACACGAAAATAAGTAGCTCACACCTGTTCACGCAAAGTGGATTGGACACCTTGTCAAGATTATTGTTAGGGAAATCGTTTTAAGGTTCTCTTCATAGTGCACCAGAGGTGCCAGCACAGTTTCCAGGATCAATAAATTGTGGCGCGGGGCGTGCAGGGTGTGGGGACATTGCAGACTGAAGCTATATCTACCCAAACACCTGCATCGGAGATAAAAGAAAACACTGTCCTACTATTGTAATTCCAGCTTCAGCGTTTATCTTGAAACAGCTTTGTGCTAAAGTACAGCTTTGCAGCGTTGATAACAGGACTCTTAGTGCATTGAGAGTTTTGGTTAGTTATACACAATAACAAATCTGCAACAGCTATAGTGACACACTTTTCCCCTTGGCTGAACTCCTTTTCAAGTGAAAGTGCACTTGACCTTTTCTGATAACTTCCCAGAAGCATGAGGAGTAAACGGATTACCATGCTTCCATTACATCTGTACAGCAGCAGCTTTGAAGGATCCCTGCTCCATGTTGAACACACATTTATCAGCATCCAGCAACTGCACATCGTCCTTGGTTAGGCTCTTAAAGGATAATGGGGCAAATATTCATAACAAAGAAGCAAAGCTTAAGTTTCCCTTCTTCACCCGGAATGATAAATCCATTTTCCTTGGAATTAAGGTGATTTTGTGTGAAAATAGATAAATAAATAGGCTTTCAAAGAACCAAACCCTTTTCTCCCTCTGATTACACTGGAAAGATCTCCAGAGCTGAGTTATAGTGAAGACAACGGCGCTAACAAACTAATGTGACAAGAGGAAAATTGAATCAAGTCCAAGACAGGAAAAAAATACACAAAATGAGTTAAAAGAAAAGAGAGATTTGGGGTTATATGATTATAATCATTAGCGTTGCTTTTTGGCAGGAACATTAGATGCGATCCGTCTGCCGTCTTTATTTTAACCTTATGAGTTTTCACACTTATTCACAATAATACGTCCCGCCTTCTCTTCAGTGGCTGTACAGTATGACATGCCATTGTTTTTGTCCTCCCTCTTCTTGACTTTCCCTCCCCAGGGGAGCTTTACAGCCGTGACAGTGAAAACAGCTGTGGTGCCAAAAACTGGTGCCACAGATTCACAACTCCCCGATGTTTTCAAATAGATGCCCATAAATTAAGGCCAGAGGACAGGCCCCTAATCGCTCAACCCCTTGGAGGAGCAGAAGCCCGTCAAGAGGGAACGATTCTCTTTATTTACACAGTCGTTCAGCATTCCAGCTTGAGTGGATGTGGACAAGTGTGAAACCTTTAATGCTGCAGTAAATGTTATAGGCTTTCGGGAGATAAACATGGAAGGTAAACATACGGCATCACAAGAATAATGTCTTTACTGTGTCATTTTATAGCAGAAGAAGCAAGGAAAAAATTATTGGAAAATAAAGGTTACTGATGAAAAACTAAATTAACCACAGTTAATAATACTTGTCAAGTTCTGGGTAAATTTGTCTATGCACAAAGTAAATGCAAAATTGGTCATGTCTTTACAATCTAAGGTTTGTCTATTTATAACATTACTTAAGGTGTTTGAACAAGGTGTGACTGGTGAAATGTACAAAAAAGGGGGGGGAAAATGAATTGCGTGTGAGGATTGTATGATTGTGTGCAAACACCTGGGCCCCCCATGACAAGTGGTGCTCCATAATGGCTTTTTACTTAGAAAAAAAAAAGATCCAACACTGGTGAGGAAAAAACATCCATCCACACCAGCTGGATTTAAACTCAGTCGTAAGCTGATGGCTCATTTGATGGACAGTCCTACATTTCTTTATTCAATCACATATTCACACACAGACTCTGCTCAGTTTAATGAGCCCAACCAGCTCTTTGGGTTTGTCATTGTCGTGTATTACTTTGTGTTAACGTCATGTTTTGTCGCTGCTCAGCAGCTGTTTAAGACTCTTTTGGCTTTATGACCATTGTCTTAAAGGTAGCACCCAAAACTCTCCTTTTTTTTTCCATAATCCCTCTACTTTTGAACTTCTTTGGGACCTCACCGTCTTTCTGCATCCTCAAACCTCCTGGAACTGTTATGGTGTTATCTTTAAATTTCCATTTGTATCAGCTGCGTGCAGGTTGCTGGCTTCACACCACCAGCTGTTGTGGATGTAAAGATCTAGGTGTTTGAAAGCTTAGATCCTGAACATTAGATAACAAAACATTTTTTTAGGTGTATTCAAAGGGAAGCGAACTTCATACTGTATTGTTCGCGTCAGTGTGGTAAAAATGAGATTTTGTCTCTGATTTCCAGGCCTAACAGCAGTTATTTCCCAAGTCTGATTCAACACTGCTCAAGTCCTTAAAATTAGGGGTCTAGCTGAAATCAAGTCCAAGTCCCGAACAATCCTGATCTTGCCTCATTCATACTTAAAACAGGGCAGTATGGTGTGGTACATACGGCACACAGTCAGTCTTGAAAGTGCTGTAAGGAGCTCGAACAAGGCAGGACATTTTTGTTGCACCTCTGCTTTGCCTTCAGGGTTTGTAACGGAGGGGAAAAAAAGAGGAAAAACAAGCTGCATGTGAGGCACACTGAAGAACAAGCTGCTCTTACCAGTAATGCTCCAGTTACTCAGATGTCAATCGGTGCCTTCATTTGTCTTTCCATGTCTCTGTCTCATTTTTGTCTTCAGCAAGTGACAGTCAACATTCTACTTCTTCATCTTCAAAAACAGATATGGGTTTTCAGTATGTTCTTGGTGATTGTCCAGATTGACTGTAAAGCCCCGTTGAATCAAATTTACTTTATTTAGCTGAAAGTATACTATCATCCTGCCACTTCTCTGAATTAATCTGGCTTCTTTTGTCTTCTATGACACACGAGCACACGTTTGCCGATGCATCTACCTGCTTCCACACACTTCACAAATGAGGTCGTGTGTTTTGAATGATGAGCCACTCAGAACCTTCTTTTATGTTTTTTTATGTCTTCTTTTAATTAAGGACTCCTACTTCTTCACCAGTTTGACTTTGTAAGATGTTTCTGACAAAACCTAATTTGGCTTTTTCTACTTTTACATCACATGAATGATTTGCACCTTGCAGTGAACCCGTTGCATGTATTGTTCTTGTGAGGTTGTCTCTTTATGGTAGAGTTGAAAAGTCATATGTCGACCATGTGGAGTTAGTTCTTCAGCGTTATGACGGTGTTTGCTTGTTTTTTTTCTTCACATTTGAAAGGATCCTGAAACTATCCACTGCTGTTGTCTGTTGGGGGTATTCAGGTTTTTTATGCTATAAAATTCAGTAATGAACCAAAGAGAAATATTGATTTTCATGTCGATGCGCACACACACATATATGTATGTATGTATATATATACATATAAATACACACATATGTATATATATGTATATATGTATATATATATATATATATATTTATATATATATATATATATATACATATACACACATACATGTGTGTACTTGAATGCAATAGAAATACATGTAATGGCCAAAAGGGGTCATAAATATAAATCACAAAAATTAATTATATATGTTAATGTGTTACTTTTTTTTAAGCCAAAGGTGTGTACATCCAATTCAGAATAAGTCTGGCAAGACCAGCTGGTCCGTCTCTGCATCTCTGGGCTGAGTCGAACCCCATATCAGCATGACACATGACAACCAGTCCCTGTCCGCCTGCTAGCATATGTTCCTACTCACAAAAGCCAACAGTGTCTGCTTTAAAGGACCTCTGGGAGGTTACCTAATGTTATTGTAGCTATTCAGAGCATTTATAAGCTGCCATGCTGCCCTGAGAGAGGAACCTAGTGTCCTGTAAGTATCAAAGCAGCTGTGCACGAGCAGTGGATGAACAATAGGTTGACCCATGAGTGACTTTTTTTCAGCCACGCTCAAATAATTTTATGCAGTGACGATTCACTGCTGGCTCAGATTAAATGGTCTTTTAATGTGTAGGCATGAGTGAAAGTGCCTTTTTTCACTTTTCTGGCTTATGTTGAAGCATTAGATGACAACAGGGTCAGCTGAGGCTGATGGGAAGGAAGCACCTTGGTTATGCAGAATAAGCTGGAAACTCTGGGTAAATGAGGGCACACTTTGGTCACATGTCATCGTTGGCGGTCGGGGTGTGGTCTCCTCTTCCCGAAAAGTCCTGTCAAACACTGTCCCCACTGACAGGGTCATCCGTCTCATTCCAGCTCATGCTTTGGTTTCCTGTCTCACGTATTCACTTTTGTTTTCTTTTACAAAACAATGCTTTTTTTTTCTCATCTCACTACTTTTAATTCACCTCCTTTGCATTTGCCTCCTGTTTCAGTTTCTCCTCATGATACTCACATTCACCATTTTTGTATCAAATATATAAAAGTTCCTTCTCCTTCAGCACTGGGCCTTGATTACTAACTCCTCTTTTTCTGTCCATACCAAGATGGGTTTGAGGTTTTGCTGTGAAACGTGTGGGTGGGGAAAAGAAGTCTTTTCAGTGCACAATGATAACCTATCATTTTTTAGTCTTGGTTCTCAGCCTGTCGAGATGGATTTGCTTCCAGTAGTGTCACTGAGTGTCTCTCGGGATGTTTTTTATGGTGTGTCAAGGTCTCAGCTGGGCCATGCTATGGACACAAATGTGAGGCCTCCCCCCTCTTACCGCCTTCTTCTTATTTTTCACTTCCTCTCACTCGCCTCTCACCTTGACACTTTGGAGAATAGGGTGCAGAACATTTGATATCTTGCTCAGCCTCCCTCATGCTCAAAATCCTGTCCTGCTGAAGACTAACGGAGCAATTATGCAGTGTTTGTAAGTCACTCTCTGACTCCTAACCACAGCTCCCAACTCATTAATGAAGCAGAACACCTGCACAAAGATTATCAAAAGATTATCACCCATACATGTTAGATTTATGAGGGATGCTGCATGTAAGTGTCTCAGATTTTTTTGTTTGTTGGTCTTTAGAAATATTTGAGCTCAATCAGTGCTTTCAACATCACAATTACATATGCTCTTAAAGCGCTGCTGTGGGACTAAATTGCAATGCAGTTATCAAAAGAAAATTTATGGATTTTTTAAAATCTTAATAATGAAGTATCCAGCTGCCTTGAGCTTTTTTTGTTGAATCATTTAATTAAGAAAAACTTTTGCAAGAAAAAACTTCACAAAAGAGTCACAAAAGCTTAAATCGTCAGCAGGGTTTAATCAGCTATTGATTTAGCTCAACTCCTTCCTGTCATCTGGCGACTGAAGAGCTCCAATCACAATTCAAGGCCTGTTCCTGCTGCTCTGTTGAAATAACGCTGGCTAATAACAGCAATGGAAGTAATTTGAAATGCATTTTTTTCAGCTTTCTCATACAAGGAACAAACCTCTCAGCTCCAAGTTGAAAGACAGAGATGCCAAATTGGTATGCGATCGTTATCATGGATTTTGCTCAGTACACCTATCTTAAGTTGAATTTTCTCTCTACCAGTCATTCACTGATAACAAAAGACATGTAGATAAACTTATAGAAGGAGGAAAAAAAGAAGAGGCTTAAAGGTCAGTTGAAAGAGGCTTTTATAAACAGCTCTATCTCTACTTCAGATTACTCCTACTTAAACTTGCTGGTTTTAAAATGACAGTTTGAGATGGAGCTTATGTGTTGAACATTCTCGTTAAGGGATTAAAAAGGCAAATAAGTACACAAGCAAACAAACATATACAAACATGTATGGCTTCACATCCGTATGGGAAATGCAGTTGTATACAATCCTGTAGAGTTTGTTTTAGGCTAAAATAATGTATGTTCTTGGCTGGCAGAAAAAGAACGAGAAGATGAATTACTTCTGTTAGATTTGTGGAGGAAATTAAGACACAAACAAGTGACTACTTTTACATGTGGCAACGAACAAGAACATGCGTGCCTACCGAGGGAAGCCTTTGGTGTAATTGCCAAATTGGAAGATCTTCTGGTAAGCAACCAGTTGCCTTTCATCCATCCTACTCTAGCAACAGCTTGCATCGATTCATGGGGGGTGGTGTTGCAAAGGCATGATGGGGCTGCAGCCAAACAGCACAACAGGCAGAGCTTGCACACAGAGAGCTGCCAAGGGTTTTGCATTTGTTCAGAAGTTATGGGAGCTTTTGAAGCTCTATAATGATGTCTTTGGCCAGGCTATGCTTTGTTTATACACAGCAGGGACTCAGAGAAAATGAGCAGAAGCCTTTTAAGGCTCACACAAAAGATCTGTAACTGCCAACATCAAAAACTTTAGAGGTACACACTTAGGTTCCACTTTCTGATTATTGGATCAAATGCCTATGAGGGAGGAAAATAAAGTGCTTTATAATGTATACCACGCTGTTAACTGCAAAATGTGACAAAGGAGATCTGTCTTTTATGCAGAGGTAGACGGTAAGTGGGATGACATAAAGCTCTAAGGCCAATTTTATTATGATGGAAAAAGAAATTCATTGTGCAAGCGCAAACATACTTCTGGATCTTTCAGAACCCCATAAACAGACACTGATTTAGAAAATAAATGCTCATTTAATTCATTTTCAGTAATATTTTACAAACACAAGTCTGACTTTAATTTTTTTGAGTCACAAAAACTTAATCAACTGAACTATGGAATGTACACTTCTTTACAGATAAAATCTAAATCCATCTGTAATGATGGGCAACAATCTCAACAAACACACAAACATAGTCCAGTTTATGCAGTGCTGTTTTAGAGCCGAGACAGACTGAAAGCATCTAAGAATTCTGAGTGGAAACTGCACAAGTCAGACTGATGCAAAGTGACCTTTGGGTTACATTTGCTGGCATTTCAGTGAACAGCAGCTGGTTACAGATGATGAATTAGCATCAGTAACATGATCAAGACAACACCGCCGTGGATGTCCACAATTTATATTCATCAGCTTTAGGATGTGCTGTTCTTCAAACGGTTTAACAAATGGAAAGTGATCATGACTATTGACGAATCACTTTATCAACAGGTACATGATGTTGTTGTGCATCAGTAATCCACAATATCACTCACTCATTCAGCCATTCACTTTCTTAACACTCTATCCCAATGAACTGGGATTTAATGTTACAATGTGTTTTATGTTCAGTGTACATCTGCTCAAAAGTAATAAACATAACTGTAAATTCAAGTTCATCTACAGTGCCATCTACAGCAACAGTATCTGATTAACATCATAGATGTAGACTTGATCTGTGTGTGTGTGTGTGTGTGTGTGTGTGTGTGTGTGTGTGTGTGTGTGTGTGTGTGTGTGTGTGTGTGTGTGTGTGTGATGGGGTTGCTTGGTGCTTTCTTCTCAGTCCCAATAGTCTTTTTAAATGTTCTACATCTTCAAACCCTTCTTCCTCAAGTCCTCTTTAGCTTCTTTTATCTGCTCGTGGAGTTCTCTCGCTGCCTCTTCACAGTCATTAAAGGTGGCCACCCGGTATCCCACCGTGGCCAGTGAGTAGCAACCGAACGACACCAGCAGATAGAAAGGCATCGGCCAGGCGACTTCTCTGTACGCCCGCGGAACACTCAGCTCCAACGGGTCAAAAGTGACCAAAGCCCAGACCGTTCCCAGCAGCGACACTCCAAACAACCACTGCATGAGTTTCGTCATGATGAGAGCTGCAGACGGACTCTTCTGAACGATCTGACGGAGAAACAAACTCATTCAGTGTAAAGTGAACACACTCCAGTTAGCAACGTGTTAGCTTTTTAGCTAAAACACACGACAAAGACGGTCAGTACGAAGGCGACATGAATATATCGCTTTCTTAAAATAGCAAACCATTCAATGAGCAGTCTTATTTGTCACAAAAGAGTTACAATCGGTGAATGTTTTAGGTAGAATAATTCGATATGCTTACCTCCTTTCAAATGCCACCTCAGCTCTGCGCAGATTAACTACGTCATGAGCCGCGATGCCTGGTGGGAAATGAAGTTACTGTATGTTACTCTGACATTCTAAATAATCAACCTCATTTTGTAATACCGAAAATGTCTGTTTTATTTTATTTTTTATTTTTTGGCTTAATAAATCCATGTCAAATATATTTATTAGTAGACTTAAAATACGAAAAACCAACGCACCAATGGATTCATGTGTCATTTTATGTAGTCATACTGTGAGATTATGTACAAAAACGTTTTTATCAAATAAGGTAAATGTAAATAGTTATCTAGATATATAAGTGAATAAATGAATGTGTAAATTAAATAATTCCTCATAATCCACTATTATTCATACTTGTATTTACTTCTATACATAGGCCTATGTCATTTTTGTACTTAGGGCCTATTTAATGTTTATTTTATTTATTCATTTTTATATTTTCACATATTTTCTTATTGCTTGACACAATTATTCTTTTTCTTATAGTACTCCTGTGACTTCCTCATTATACAATTGCATATCTTTGGCGATGTGTTGAAATGATGTTTTACGTAGTGTGAAGCATTTTTTTTTCTTTGTATAAATAAACTACATAAAGAGTGAGAAGAAATGGGCCAGAAAGAACTTTTTAAACTTCACATTAATTACACTGTTGTTGCTATCTGTGCTTTTCATTCAGCACCGCTTGTCTGGATTATTATAAACAGCTGAGTGGGTGTCAACTGTGAGAGAGAACTATTTCAAATGGGTGTTTAATGAGGCCCTCCAGCCAAGATTTTAGCACACATTAGACCTCCACCTCTTTCTCCATATCATCCATAGCATTCAGAAAGACGTTGAAATTTAGATAAAATTAGTACACGCTAAAGGGCATCCACAATTGTTAATGTTTTCTGTGCAGTCCAACAAGAATTTAATTAGTGGCCACAGGGGGGCCCAGTTATATTTGATCTTGGCCTCTCCTTCAGTTCTCTTGGGCATGTCTGTTCATTTAGGACCGTGAACTATGCAGGTGCAGAGGCCACAGATCTCTCAAGGGTAAAATCAGGAGTGGGAGTAGATGTAAACATCAATCATGGAGTCACGGAGAGAGACACTCTGAACAGCCACTGAGAAATAAACATGATTCTTTTGGGAAAAAATTGAGTTATTCTTAGGACAGTAATGTTTATATTTGTCCGCATTAGTGTGAATGGTGCAAGTGACAGTCTGCATGTCTGCAGGAGGGGCTAAACTTGTTTCTTCTGTTTATGTAGTCTGCAGGATTCAGGACTATAGCGCAGTCTTTGTGCTGTCTTAAGTTATTTGAGTTTTGTTTTGTTGTTTTTTTAAGTGCAGAAATTAACATCTGTCTCTGCAAGTTGGTAAAAGCAAACTTTTCTGAGGATGTTCTGTCCTGATAAAAATGTTGTGGCTTTGTGAAACACATCGGAAGGTTTCAGTTCATTTTCATTTCTTTGATTTTCTCATGAGGAGTTACAGCACAAAGAGACAGAACCAGAGATTCATCTTTTCTTAACGTTTAGTGATTTGATAATTCACAGTGATCCTGCCCGCAAGATTAACTAAACTAGACAAAGAACTACAAAATGAAAAGGACGTTGTTTTTGTTTTGTTTTTTTCAGAAAACACAACAAAAAGATAATATAGCTGAAAATTAGAAAGTGCGAAAATATTTCACAAAAGACAAGAACACAAAAAACACTGAAAAAAAACAAAACAATTGAGAAACCACAGCAATGAAATTGAAACACTCAAGGAATATAAGAGTGACTCAACAAAGCACAATAAATATTCTCTTAGAATATCAGTTTCTTTTGTTCATTTATATAGATTTTCTGAAAAATGTGTGTATTTGTTTGCTTATTTGTTTTTGTTCTTGTGTTTTCTATAATTTTGCTTTGTTTTGTTGTTATAAATTATTGAAAACTTTCAAATCCCATCAGCCCACAATGACATCTGCTGGGGCAAAATATATACAGAAGCACAGCTCAACGTGTCTGGTATATAACCTATATATATATATATATATATATATTTATTTATTTATTTATTTTTTTTTTAATTCAATAACTGTATTTCCTGCCCTCAAAATCACTCAACTGATAATTGATAATACTTAAACTGTGTAACTATTGTAACTGATATGGGGTAGGGCATAAAGGTGGAGGCTTGATGCTTTCAACATGGGACACACTTGCTACGCTTAATTAGCTATGATATGATACATGTCAGACCGTAAAGGTCATATTATTCCCTTGCGCAGACACAGTAAACTGAGTCCAGGTGAGATTACGGCTGGTACATCACATCATTTCAAACATCATAGCATGCACTGCGCCCTGCCTGGAAAGCGTCACGATGAACAGCAGTGTGAGCGTGTGCAACGCTCAGTGGGAACGTTCTAGCTGGCTTTTCTCAGGTTGTCTCCCTGCCAGCTCCTGTTCCGTTCTCGTATTCAGGAAACCTGTGTTTCCAGCCGAGAAGGCCTGGCAGACACAACACAACAGCCGGAGAGCAGGAGGGGCATGAAAGTGAGGATAACATGAGATGGAGGAAAGGATAGAAAGATCCATGCTGAGTAACACAAAGGAAGAGGCAGGGGTGTTGAGTACCAGTACTAGAGGGGGTGAATCAATTGCAGCAGAATCTTTTTTATTATCTATTTTTAAATTATTTTTAGCAATGAGAAAAAAATAGCAGAGAGGTGTGTGTATACGTATCTGTGCTGACAAGGCAAGAAACAGTAAAGCTGTGAAGAGCTGAGGTGAGCAGGATTGAAAAGAAGATGGTGATCACGTACATGGATAAGAAAGGGGGAAATAGAGGAATGAAGGGAGGGAGGGAGCCAGACAGAGGACAGACTCAGACGGGGGGGTGAAATCTGGAGATTTGCAGGTGCAGATTGAACAACGGATGACCTTAATGGTGCATTAAATCCAGCTGTTGCTTATCCAGACTTTTCTTCAATCCCCTCCTAACACCTTCAGCTGCACAATAGTCTGCATGCTGAACCTTTGTTCCAGGAGAAAATACGTAGATGGATGAAAACAGCGTTGTAGGAAGATGGAATGATGACAGAGTGCAAGAGACTAGAAAACAAAGCCATGGCAGAAGAGAAACCTGCTCTTCCCGAGCAGAAATAGAAGTAACACTGTGATTCCAGGGAGAGCGTAAAGATAAGAGCCAAGATAAAACAGGAAAAGTAGCAACGGAGAGTTGTGTTGACTCTATCTCCCTGACTTTGTCAATATTAGTGAAGTGGAAGATCCTGATAAGAAACGTGGGCTACTAAAGAGCTATAAAAGGTTCAAGATATGTAAAGATAATAGTTGGGTAATATCTTGAGTGTGTGAAGCAATAGCTGCTGAGGCATGGGGTGAAAGAGACTAAGCTTTGTCTGAAGGGTGTTTAGGATAACAATTGAGCTTGGATTCAAAAACAGGAACCCTCTGTTTCCTGAGCTAGAGACCAAAGCTGTGTGTTATGTTGTCATTAGACTCAAGTTTAGATATGAGTAGAAGTAGAAGAAAGGAAAGACTGACTTAAAGCATCATATGTCACCATATCCAAAGTTCATGCAGTAATATGGAGGAAAAGTAAGGGATATGGATCTGGGAGGTGTCAAGAAGATGTGTCTTGCAGAAATAGTCAACTTTTGGCATTGGTTCAAATTTAGAACGCAAGAATAATATATGCCTAACAACTTGGCTGAGCTCAGTTAAAACAGGATTTGATAGCATTATGTACTGCTCTAATTTTATTTAAAGATTCATTCTAATTTCTTATGTGTGACCAAGAGATACCTTCAGTTTTCAGGATTTCCAAATCTGGAGAATTAATTGGTGACTCTTTTGAGGCTAGTCAAATTCTCAAGTTAGGCCACTAAAGTACTTTGATAAATTCACAGCTGAAAATAACGCTGCATTCATTTTTCTTAAAGTGACACATTCACTTCATGTCATTGTAAGCAAGGACAAAACTCGATGTTAAAGTAATAATTCATGCGATAATGGTATACAAGAAATGCTGCAGCAGGGGAGAAGCTGCAGGTGTGTCCACAGCTGCTGGAAAGCACTAATTTAATGCATCACCCAGTAATCAACCAGTAAATAAAGTGATGCACTTGTGTTGGTGTGTCCACAAAAGGGGCACCAATGGTGTGACTTTGCAATAAGATGAATGTATTTGAGCCTTCAGGTTTTATTTATTTTAGTTTTTTGTTTCTCAGAAATTTCGAAGTTGACCAGGCAGAAATAATTTTGTTGTTTTCAGTTAATTTTGAGTAGCAATATTGAGGCCAAAGGGATTCATTATATTTTGGGGTGAGAATCACTGACTATCTTCAACACTAGCCATGGCTCATGGGAGCAGACAGCTCCAGACAGAGCAAAGTGGTGTTCAGCTGCCTGCAGTGGTGTGAGATCTTCTAAGAACAACAGGATGGCTGCTGCTGATCAATGCAACCAAGCTAGAAAAATCGCTGAAAAGCAAGCTCCTGACACCCACCACCATCTCCACGTCCACACACAGTATAGTTTAGCATTTAGCTGCCACCACTCCAGAGTTTTGTACCCAGAATCATTATCTTCTTCTCATCTGTCAATCAAAAAACCATAATAATGGATAACTTTAAAATGTATAGGTGGAATGTGACGGCTGTAATGGATATTCTGCTAATAAATTTCCAAAAAAATGTTTTTCTTTTAGACTATTAACTTTTTTCCTGTTAAAGGTTGTACACTTTTTCCAGGCAAACATTGATTCCTCTTTGGATTGTTGGCTTCATTATTTTTCACCCAGGGCTTATTTCTTGGCAGTAGTGGAAAAAGAAATCATCCATCCATTCTTTTTCTAAAACTGCTTCATCCTGTTCAGTGATACAGATGGGTTGGAGCACATCCCAGTTGTGACTGGGCAAGAGGTAGGGGTACTGCACAGGTTGCCAGTCCAGACGCAAATGAAAAAGAAACTACCAGCAACATACAGCAAGGTTGAATTGTCAGTCAACCTAATGCACATGTTTCTGGACTTGGGGAGGAAGCTGAAATATTCACCACCCACAGAAAGCTACCTGCAAAGATTTGTATGCTGCAATCACCTGAATGTCCATTTAAATACACTTATTTTGTAATTTACAACGTTACTGTGACTTGATTGCATTCCACTGTTGTAAGCTGCTTTGTATAAAAGCCTATGCTCAGTGTAATGTAAAAGATGGAAACTGGGAACCTTCTTGATACTGCAACAGCAGCCCTACTGGAATTAAGCTTAATATCTCTAAATCTAGTCAAATTGTCACATATTAAGTAAAAAAAATAAAAATAAAAATAATAATAAAATCTGCCAGGGGGTAAGAAAAATTTTCTTGGCTCAAATTCTTGAACAAATTTTCATTTTTCTATTTAGACAAAAAGCCTTGTTCTCAGAACAAAGCTTTTTTTACTTTCTTAGAAATTTGTTTTGTAGTGTATGAGGTGACGAAGTTAACCACCACCGTGTTAATTTTTTGTTCTGGTTATGTGTGTTTGGGTTTGCTGATGTTGTTGTTGTTGTTGTTGTTGGATGAAGTAAGAAGAAGACAACTGAGCTGACTGTAGGTCAGTGTAGATGAAACAAGATGTTATACGTCTCATCAGGGGTCCTGAAAGTTTTGAAACTCATAATCACACAGCTGATAAGTATCCTCAAGCTGAGATCTTTTAAGGACAGCAAGAGTCAGTATTAAATTGCTGAGATAATAGCTGTGGGACCAAAGTGCTACTTAGGACCTACTTAACGAACTCTCAGGCTACTCAAATGAGTGTAAGGTCAGTAAGTGGTCAAGTGTGACCAGACTTACCCATATGAGAGCAGCACTTGCCTTGCCCTCTGTGCTCCCGGGTAAAGAGACACACCTGTTTTAGCTTCAGCAGTTAAAGACTTGAGGAATGCCCCCCCCCCTCCCACAACACACCCAGTCACCCCAACACACCCACCCTCTTTGTGGCCCACCATGTTCTCAGTGCTGTCCTAATAAATCTCATCACATGGTCCGTGTTTGTCCCACTAGTGCTTTGCTTGTTGACCTTTAGAAAGATGTTGCTACTTATTATTTTCATGGGTCATGTAATTCTACCCTATAAACCAACCCCCTCAACCATATCCATGGCCCAGGCACACTGCGTATGTTTGATTAAATGCTTCTTGTCAGTGTAACAGCCATTAACAATGAGGCGCAAGCTTGATGATGTCTCCCCCCTCGCTGTATCTGTTCTCTCCCCTCACCCTGAAATACAATGTCCTTCAGCGTTACCATTATTGTCAGTGGAACTAATTGCCACATGGTTATGAAAGTTCCCCCTGGGCCATTTTAAATTGGACTGCACAATTTCCTTCACTGTCTGAGTCTGCATATAAGACCAGAAGAGATATTGATTATAAATGTATTTAATGTGGCTCAATGCAGTGCACACAGCAAGGGGTGGATGCAGAAGGGAT
This sequence comes from Arrhamphus sclerolepis, assembly GCA_037176975.1. Lineage (NCBI taxonomy): Eukaryota > Metazoa > Chordata > Actinopteri > Beloniformes > Hemiramphidae > Arrhamphus > Arrhamphus sclerolepis. The sequence continues at coordinate 3,000 of JBAMYA010059162.1, read as the reverse complement.
ACATGTCTAGACAACAGTAAATTTGGTCTGCTGACTATTGTGTGTATGCCTACAATTCTCAGAGACACTAATGAAATAAAAGTAGGAGGTGTATTCTAATATCAGTTCATACAGTTTATTGACTGATACAGCTACTATAAACAGGAGACTGAATAAAATGCAGGACATGTTGTAGTAAAGATGCAAAACTTCATACAAAGTTACAAAGGAAAAATAATTTTACCAAGCTGATAGATTTAAGCATCACTCATCACAAGCAACTTATTCTACTTGGCATTTTCTTGTAGAGATAGTGTCCTTTTTTGCACCAGGGTCAGTTGTTTTCTTTCTTTTTTTTTTGTTATGCCAGTTTTTGACACTATCTTTGGAGATTTCGTGTCTGGAGCACGTTTTGTGTTATTACCAGTGATGATCACTGTCACCATGGTAACATGCATCCTAAAAGCTTGAATACAAGGCAACTGAACTTTTTTTTTGTTGTTGTTCTTAAAAAGAACTTTTGCCTCACATAGAAACGGTTTCTTCAGTTCTGCTCTAAATAGTGACAAATAAAACTCAAGAGTTAAGAAAAGAAGTCCAGTTGCCTGTGAACCCACACCATCACATAGTCGTCTATACTGGCCACCACTGACAGGTAAAGTGAATAAAGCTGTTTATTTTGTTTCACAGCAATATTCTGATGAGAAAACCTGCAACTTGACATTCACATGGTTGTTATTTTGACACTTTCTATCTGTTTAAACATCTTTTCAGAATAAAGTCACGTCCTCTCCATACGACCACAGTTCTCCCCTACAGTAGCAGCCTCCCCCAGCAGGAAAGCAGTGGGCCCCACAAGACTGCTTAGGAAGGGCTCACCCAGCTTTCTATCTCCACATATGCTCTTATAGGAGCGGTTGGCATCTGTGGTAAGCAATCCCAATCCACAGAGACCCCACCCCACAGCCCATAGGGCAAAAAGATCTATTACCCGCCACCAGATATTCCAGGACACCCCCAGATGTTCCTTGTCCACGCCCTGACTGGTCAGAGCTCTGGTTTTAAGAGACGGACCTATTCATTAGTAGGCCAATGGTCATAACGCTACGGTTGATCGGTATATATGTTAGTGATCTGATACACAGACTAGTCGCTTGTCATTACACAGCTTTTATGCAGGCTCTTATTTATTTCAAATGAAAGATGAGATTTGGAACCGAAACAAAGTCCGTCTACATGATTGCCAATGCATTTACGTTGATATGCTATAAATTGTGGATTTGCGGATTATGGATTTGTGGTGGGCAGTGGGTAATACCATGAAAGCTGATTGTGGCTACCCCGCACAGGCGTAGCCGTCTGTCATAAGTCATAAATAATGCTGATTGGGTTGGACACATGCACTGGCGTCCTGTCTATCTGGACACTGCCCATACTGTTCTACCAACGTTGCTCCACCCAGACATCGTGACTGTTTGACCTCCAGGAAATCTGACCGTGAGGCCCCTGCTGCCCCCAGAGGCACCTGCTAACCTCTCACCCGAGCATCTGGAAGGTGAAGAGGGACAGATAGGCGGCTGTGGTGGGCTGTTGTGAGGTATTGACATGGTATCAAATTGGGTTAGTGAGTTATTGGACTTCATAGAGGTCATCCAACTGTTTCCCCCTTTGATAGATGAAACTCCCCTTCCTCCAGTTTGTGTTCTGTAAGTCAGATGGCACACGTCAGTATCTCTTCTTTGTTGTTTTCTTTTATCTGTCCATCCTTTTTTTCTGCAGTCTTCAACATGTGCACACGTATCATGCAGACTGTGATGTATGCACAGCTGGTCCTGACAGAGCCGTCCAGGAAACGTGTGGTTTACAGATCCCCTGCTGACACACTGATTTGACTTGCCTTTTACTTTTCAGGGACCTCGAATTTTAAGTCTGCAAGGGATACTCAGATCCAGCTCAGCGTGTTTGACCACGGTGGAAAACCACTCAAAATGTGCTGCATCTAGATTGACTGAATGTCTCATTGAATGGAAGTGTCACATAGTACATAAAGCCATATCCCTCGCAAAAAAAAGGTTTTTAACCATGCATGTAATGGCCCCACACCTGCTCACACCATTTGTTATAGAGAAGTTTGTGTCGCTCGTCTCACTGAAATGCTTTTCCACACCTTGGTTTTATGGAAACAATAACATCCAGTTGTTAAGTTATAGTACAGACGCATATCTGGAGTCTGCACCAGTTTGGGCCAAAAGCTGTTTACTCTTGATTCACAAGACAGGATTCTAATTTCTCAAACCAGTGAACAATTCCTTTTCGCTTAACAGTGAAACCTATTTTCTTGTGTGAACAGCTATTTGATAAGTCAGTATTTGATCATATCTTTATTCCTGTGAACATACTTAAACCTGAACACTTACAGTGTTTAATCTCTTTCATGTGTAATGTATTTTTGTTGAGAGGCAGGATGTTGACGTAGAAGTTTAACAGCTTACACTGATGTGTGCATACTTGTGTTGAGCTTCATTACCTCAGATTAAAAATAAAAAGACCCATAAAGAGATTTAACTGGCACTGGAGAGTCAAAATTGTAAATAAAAGAAAACAAGATCAGCAGTAGCTATAGATTCTTTAATGTATACACTATTTAAGGCAAGTAGAAATGTCTGATTTTATGGCATCAAAATTAGTTTTCTGCAGTACACGCCGAGGAAAGAGGGAACGTCATCTTAAATAGTGCAGATGCAGCTGTTTAAAGAAATGGACCCACTCTTTCACAAGTGGTTGAAAAACTTTAACTCAGTAGTTAACATTAATTACCATTTTCCAGAAATAAATGCATAAAAAATGCTAACTACAAGTTATAATCAAATTGCGCAATACAGTATGATACAACAAAATGAACTGTTTCTGTGGTGGAATGTGTGGGTCATCTGCTTTCAGGTGGATTCTGTGTTAAAAAGAAATAATATTAATGCACTATATGAGAATAAAAACTTGTACGACAACTTTGTGTCTCAGATG
>JBAMYA010059138.1:0-28687 GCA_037176975.1 Arrhamphus sclerolepis | reverse complement strand
TGAAAAATCTCATAGTTCCTTACTGTCCTAGTAGAACACTCCGCTCCCTGAATGCAGGTTTACTTGCTGTTCCAAGACTGACCACAGTCCGACCCTCTGATCACCACGTTTATATATTTTTCTACCACATTTATATATTTTTGTGCCTCTCCTCTCTCTGTCCTCCATTATCTCCATCCCGTTTCCCTCCTCTTTTCTTCCTTTATCCAGCTGGTCCCCCTATAACTGATCCAGGTCCTGCTCAAGGGTTCTTCCCAAGAGGGAGTTTTTTTCTTGCCCCATCAGGCTTTGCCATGTGCTCGGGGTCATTTTTTCTCAGGTTTCTAGACTTGTATTGTAATAAACGCTATATAAATAAAATCTGAATGATTTTATTAATTAATATCTGGAAGAAGTGAAATCATTAACTTCCCTCGCCCCTGACTCGGGTCACCAGGGCCCAACCCTGAACCCAGGCCTGGGGAAGGGGCTTGTCGGTGAGTGCCTGGGGATCACACCTTCATCCATCAGGTGTGATGTCACCAGTCACCACCTGTGGGAGGATCTATACTAGTGGTCTGGAGTCCACCTACTGTCATCAGCTGAAAATAGGCTGGTTTTAATTTTGATTTACAAATCAACAAACTCAAAGTCACACATCCAGCTGCTTCAAAACTACAGCGTTTTGCATGACTCCAGTTCAAACATCAGATAATATCATACTACTGAACTATCCAGTATAAAACAGGCAAAATCCACCTTCTGTACAAAACCCTTTATAGAAAATAAAAGTGCTACATAGAATGTTTTCAAATGCAACCAATTAAGATTAATTAAAGCACAAGGACAACGGTGGCCCTAAAGCAGCATCTGATGGTGTTGCCATGTGCTCGGGGGTCAAGCTCTGGGTTTCTTAAGCGCCTCAAGATGACTTGTAAATAGGCGCTATATAAATAAATTTAATTGAATCTAGAATATTTGACGCTCAGCTGGATCTTTCCTTCACTTCTGTCCTTGCTGCAATAGCCCACCATGTTCTTACAACTATTGCTTATGCATAAAATAAAACAGCAGCTCTACAGAGAGAGCCCTACCTGACAGGAGAATGATTGATTTATTTAAAAACAACGCTGACCCTGCCAGAACCCAAGGTGGTTCTTCGGGTTCTGTTGGGCCTGGGTCAGGTTTCAGATCTCTAGTCTGTACGGGTCAGACATGTTGCGTATTGGGTAGTTGTCAAAAGCCTTAGTATCCTGACCCCCAGCTGACGAAACTGGCTTATGGGATGCAGCACCTGCAGTACTGTGAACTCTGTACCAGTCTGTACCATCAGACGATGGTACTCGGGGAACAGTCTCTCAACATATCAAAGATCAAGAAACTGACTATTGGGATCTAATTATACTTCTGATCACATCAATAGACTATTTGGAGCTGGTACCCTACTTCAGGTTCTTAGTGGACACCCACTGCTGAGACATCAACAGGTGTTCCTACTGCAAACCCTATAAAAAGATGGTATCCCCATCAGGTGTTGCTGACCTTCTACTGCTCCACTCAGAGCATCCTGACAATTTGTAGACCTGTTTGGTGCAGAACACAGTTAAGCAAGTCACACCGAGCTTCTAGCCTTTGAAGACAGCTACAGTACACATCGAGGTATCAGCATAGGACCCCTCCCACCAGCTCCCACATGGAAAACAAAGACAACTACAGAACACTTTTCTCAGGCTTCAGTTCAGCTTTGACACCATCCTCCCTCAAAAACCCAACCCTGGTGTGCGACAACACCAGGGTTGGGCACCGGAACAAATTAAGTACTGAGATGTGCAAGCACACTTGTTTTTAAAATTCATTATCTGATAATAAATAAATGATAATGAAATGTTACCAAGGAGCATCAAGGTCAAGTCAGGGGGCCTAAAATACTTTTACAAAGCTGGACTTGTACCATGGAGCATCTTATTCCAGATCCACAGAAAGGATGCACTGAGGTGAAGAAGAGCGTTCTTACCACCACCACACTCCTGGAGGCATCGAGAACATGGATGACAGGCGAACTGTAACGCGGGGAAATCTTCACCGCTGTGTGTGTCCTTCAAAGCAAAACACAGCGGTTAAACAGCAGTGCGGTAACTAGTCCTGCATCACTAGTTAACAGAACCTGCAGCAGACTATGATGCCACTGATGAAGCAATTGTTAATGTAGCTTGATGCATCTATTTTTTTAATAGTTTATTAGCATTTATATTGACCCAGATTAATCTATACCCCAAATCTTTTATTAATAAACACCCAGCTCCACTCTACTTGTACACATATAGGATAGCCCATTAAATTGAAACGAAAGTTGATGTAATCTGCTGCGTTTGCTTAATTTGTGTGTATTACACTAGATTTAATTCCATTATAAAGATAATTAATGTAATATCAATGTGTCCTGGAAGTGACTGAACTGGACTGTATTTAACAGGACAGCAGGAGACCTTCCTGCCTTCTTTGTAACACGTCCCCAGACAACTTTGGATTGACATTTATGGATTCATTCAGACTCGCCCAGATGTGGGTCCACATCTCCATGCATCCACGTCATTACTTATTTTTTTATTCAGGGTTGTTTTTCACATCTGTGTGCATTTGCTTTACTTTGAAGTGGTGGCACCTCCAATCAGCAGTGGGATCGTCATTCCAAGTCTGTCCATTTCTTTGGCCACGTGAATCATCTCATCCAGAGAGGGTGTGATGAGGCCTGACAGACCAATCACATCTGTAGAAAGAAAGCAAACACAGGACTCCTGTAACTGGACACACACGAGTCAAAGCAGTCAAGAATGACCGTCTTCTATCACTTTGATAAAGGAGCACCATTTCTGGGGGTGGGGGATTAAAGGTTCTTCTTAAAGCCTCCCAATGACCTAAACATTACTGTTTTTAAAGAAAGATATCTATGCATTATGATCTTTCTGACTTCACTGGCTCACATTCTTCCTCCACTGCTAGAGTGTAACTTGTGTGGACAGTCTCATACCAGCTTTCTGTGTGACGGCCTCTCGGAGGATCCGATCACAGGGAACCATCACTCCCAAATCGATCACCCTGCAGGAGAGCAAACAAATTACTTTCAACAGAGATGAACTCACCAGGAAACTAAACAATCCACCAATTTTCTCAAACGGTCTGACAGGTCCAGTATTTCTTGTGATGTACCAAATTCAAAATACTTTTTACATTTTGCTCCAAGACTGCAGCTGGGAAAGAAAATGAAAGAAAAGTCCATCCTTTTTTATGAACCAAGATTACAGGTCCTTAACGATTCACTCATCTCACCCTTTCATATTAAAAACTGGAGGCTTGACGTCTTCTTTTTAGCCTCCTTATTTAGTCTTTGCTCCACTGACAGCAGCTCAGGTGGATCTCAGCCCAGCTGGTCCTTCTGTGTGGAGTTTGTATGTTCACCCTGTGTCTCCGGTTTACTCCCACCCCAAAGACATGCTGTGTAGGCCAACTGCTAGTGCTAAATCCCACCTAGGTATAGTGGGTGGTGTAATTTGATTTATAGGAGTAATTATAAGAATAATGGGGTTATAATAGCAATTTTTCCATTTAAATTTCTAGTTGGTATGTGTATGTGGCAGTAAGAGAAAGCTAGACTAAACACCACCCTTTTACTCCATGAGTCGAGCCCATTTAGAAACCTGTCCTACAGCTTTGCACATGTTATTCCAAGGAACAGTGATGGGTGTAGGAAAAGATGGGTGGGCTGGATAATCTCACTGCTAATCTGAACAGCTCATTGAAGAGAAATGTTTAGCCTCAGGTTGGTCAAAATTAAGTGAGACTGTCACTTTCGTCAAATAAGTACTGAAAAAAAGCTCATCCACTCCATGTCCCTCTTAAGAGCGGGATTAAGTTGTCCAAGACATTTTGGTTGCAGATCTGATTTGATTTCTTAGTACTGAGCATATGATGCACTTACATTTTTTTCTTCCAGGGGTCAGTATCAATAAGAAAAACAAACAAACATGTAATTTATTAGTGCACAATTGATTCCAATCACCAATCAGGGACTAGAACCTATGCAAGACAAAGGGAAACGGACTACTGGTTTAGCCGTTTATTATTGCGTAGATCTACAAGTCTGATATGAACCGAAGTTAAATGTCAGAGAAAAGAGAAAAGCATGGCTTCAATTCACCACCTCAGTATCTAAAGCTGGCTTGACTTCTATTATCTGGTAACGTGATGCTAAAGTGTGTTTTAAACTGTGCTAAAGTGTACTTAAATAAAAGTTGCACTTAGGGAGAGGAGGAATGTATTTAAAAAGAAAAAGCAGAATTCAGAATCGAGAACAGCAAGTGTTTGGATGAATTTAGAAACCAGAGGGTAAGTGAAAGAAACCATGAAACCACTTACCTGAAGTTGTTACAACCCAGCACCACACCTACAATGTTCTTGCCAATGTCGTGGACATCTCCTTTCACTGTAGCCAGAACAATGGTGCCTTGATATGGATCCTGCAGACGGAGAGGGAACCACCGAGAAGATGGGTTACACTGGATCATTTCTAGAGAACAGTACAGTCAGTTCTGTCCAGGCTTTCTTCCATCCATCCATCCATCCATCCATCCATATGGGGGCAGCAGCCTAAGCAGAAATGCCCAGACCTCCCTCTCCCAGGCCACCTCCTCCAGCTCTTTAGGAGGAATACAGAGGTGTTTCCAGTTGGGCCAAGTGAAACAGTAATATCTCCAATCATATGAGTCTTCTTTGGGGTCTGCTAGTTGGGCATGAACAAAAGAAAAACTCATGATAGGTATCCACGAGGCACCAAATCGCCTCAGCTGGATCAGCTGGATGTGGAGGAGCAGCAGCTCTACTCCTCGTGTCTCTCAGATGACTGAACTCCTCAGCCTTTTCTAAGATTGACAACACAAAGTACAATTTTGGGTATCTCAGAAGAAAGATGCACATTCTCAGGAAAAATTGGCCATCACAGTTCTAAAGCTGTGGGTTCACATGTTCCAGGGAGACGGGCTGTGATAGATACCAAGGAACGTCAGAAATTTGGAGGAATCTACTCACTGTGGGCCTGTCTCTGCCTTTATTATCTCTTTAAGCTAACCAATAAAATGATGTCATCATCAACGCGCCCACAGAGCACAGTCACAGCTAATACAACTCTTAAATAGAAAGAAAAACAGAAAGAAAACCTCTCCATTAGAGATGTTATCCCACTGCTGGAAATCTGATGAAGCGGCACCAGACTTGGTGTGAAAAGTGGTTTTGTTTGCAACAAATTGGAGAAGGAAGATGTTAGATGTGTTGATAAGAATGCAAATATACACGATACAGGTGAATTTTAAAGGAACATACGTAGTAACTCAGTTTCAGTACAACAATCCACATGTGAAACCTGATTTAAGTAAATAAGAAAAGATTTCGGTTCATAGTGCAACAGAGCCATAATTCAACAAAAAGAACTTGGCAACTGCCCCGCCCCCATTACTGAACATCTGTGAAAATAATTAACTGACTTTTCAAAAATACGCAGTCTAAAAAGTTTAGTTTAAAAACCCTTCCAGCATACAGGTTGATGTTCTGGTGAAACTAACCAAGTCCTCAACCGATCCTGATGAAGCCATCATCTCCTCCCTCTCCTTCTCCATGAAAGGAACCAGATAAGCAACTGCCTTCTTCATGACGCGAGCCGACTTGATGACCTGCAAACGCAAGATGACTGCTGATTTGGACATCTAAGACATCTGTTCATTCAAAAAACTTCATACTGATTATTATTGTTTCTAACTACTACCTGTAAATTCTCAATTGTTATTCAGTGCAGTGAACTAAGAGGAACATAAACAACAGGAAACCTCTTAAAAAAACAAACAACAAACATTGGTAAAATGCTTCATAAGCAGCAGTTTCTTCAGGTGGTTTACAGAAGAGCATTACCAACCAGCTGACTTTAACATTACCTCACATTTCTTTTCTGCTACAATAATAATGTTTTAATATGACTTCAAAAAGAGGCTGTTGCTTAAAGGTGTTGTGGTAGATGATTGAAGGGAAATGTCAAGCACTTCCAAGGAGGAAAGATGTCAATACTGACCTTAGAGTAGAATTTTGGGAAGGTCATATTTACTTCACTTTAACATCTGCTGACATGAATATTTTTACCTGTGGCAGGAACATCTTTCCAGCGCCAAACAAATCTCCCACCATCTTCATGCCGTTCATCAGAGGGCCTTCAATTATATGGAGGGGTCGTTTGTAGCGATCAGGCTGAGTCCGGCACTCCTCAACATCCTCCACCACATATTTCTCTATGCCCTAAAAAAAAACACTTTTTTGAGGTAAGCGTATACTTAAACATGTCCCACCTTGTTACGATGTACAATTAAAGTTAAAAGCTGCCTAATATGACTATTAAGACTTATACTTCATCAGGTCCACCTGTTCAGCTGCTTGTTAACACAAAGAGCCAATCAACCAACCAACCAATCGCAAGGCTGCAACTCAATGCATTTAGGATGTAGAGGTGGTCAAGATAACTGGGAGAAGTTCAAACCACCATCAGAATGGAGAAGAAAGGCGATTTAAGTGGCTTTGAACGTGGCATGGTTGTTGGTGCCAGGCGGACTGGTCTGAGTGGTTCAGAAACTGCTGATCTACTGGTATTTTCACCCACAACCATCTCCAGGGTTCACAGAGAATGGTCCCAAGAAGAGAAGATATCCAGTTGTTGGACGAAAATGCCTTAGTGATGCCAGAGGTCAGAGGAGACTGGGCAGACTGGTTGGAGATGATGGGAAGGCAACAGGAACTCAAATAACCACATGCAAACCAAGGAATGCAGAATACCATCTCCTACACACAACACGTGGACCCTTGAAGAAGATGGGCTACAGCAGCAGAAGACCACACCAGGTGCCAGTCCTGTCAGCTAAGAACTGGGAACTGAGACTACAATTCACAGAGACTCACCAAAACTGGACCATGGAAGTCTAGAAAATGTTTTCCTGGTCTGATGAGTCTAGATTTCAGCTGCAACATTCAGATGGTAGCATCAGAATTTAAAGGAAACACCATGAAAGCATGGATCCATCCTGCCTTGGATCAACGGTTCAGGCTGCTGGTGGTGTAATGGTGCAGGGAGTATTTTCTTGGCCACTTCGGACCCCTCAGTACCACCTGAGCCTGGTTTAGACGCTGCAGCCTACCTGAGTACTGCTGCTGTCCATGTCCATCCCTTCATGACCACAGTGGACCATCTTCTGATGGATCCTTCCAGCAGGATCATGCACCATGACACAAAGCTCAGATCATCTCAAACTGGTTTCTGGAACATGAGAATGAGTTCACTGGACTCCAGTGGCCTCCACAGTCACCAAATCTCAATAGAGCAGCTTTGGGATGTGGTGGAACAGGAGATTGTCATCATAGATGTGCAGCTGACAGATCTGTGATCCTATCATGTCATTAAGAACCAAAAGTCTCAACTTGTTGAAAGTATGCCATGAAGAATCAATGCAGTTCTGAAGGTGGAAGGGGTCCAACCTTTTACTACCAAGGTGGACCTGGTAAATTGGAAGGTTAACATTACTGTCACTATTTCAGGAATTCTCAAGCAGAAGGATCCATGTGAAGTTTATGTGATCTTCCTGGGCCTACGTGGGTACAGAGAGTTCAATACTGATTTCTCTCTCTTTTTTAATTCTATAAGTGACTGACCTGGCACTGAGAGTAGTTTTTTTGATGTAATATTTCCCTCCCTCGTTCTGCAACACTGTTGTTGCACATTGGTTGCCCTTGTCATGTGTGCAGGCTGTGGCGAGCTTAGCTGTAAGGGTTCAGATTCAACCTCAGACCACCAGAGAGGCTGGCGTTTAGATCTGTGACTGATAATCACACTCACTTTATTGTCATTGTAACAGTGTGAAACCCCCTTGATCTGGGGTAATTAGTGCTCATTTCTTCAGAAAGAAATCTGGATTACTGATTGGTCTGACCACAATGCACATCTCACCTCTGTAGAAGGTTGACATAAGTTCTCTTTCAGTCAGTTTACTTGGTACGACACAGGTAGTATGGGATTTCACATCCAAGCGTGTCCAGACTGAAGACACCTCTAATCATGCCTTTAGGCAAAAGACAAATGACGGTAAGTGGGAGGCCCCGCCCACACTTAAATATGATGGTCATCCCTTCAGTCAGTGGTCCCCAACTCCAGGCTGCAGTCCTGCATGTTTCCCTGCCACAACACACCTGATACAAATGAACATGTCGTTAGCAGACTTGTGCAGACCTGGATGACCAGCTGATGGTGATTCATTCATTTGAATGATGTGTGTTGTGGCAGGAAACATGCAAGACATGCAGGACTGCAGCCCTCGAGGCCTGGAGTTGGTAAGCCCTCCCCTTCAGTTCTTACACTCTTCACCTCGCTAAGAACACCTCAACCAAGTCAGGCTAACTTGATGCCGTTAGCTAGCTCTCAGTTTTTCTTTAAGAAGTTCAAAATTGGTTCAACTGCTCTTGTTGGTCATGGCTGACTATGTAGCAGTGACCAGCAGCTGTTTTCTTAAGGTTTCAGCTTGTGTTTTCCTATGAAGTCCAAACTCTCCTAAACAAAGCAGGAGTCTTCTGATTGTCCCCATCCTCAGTGATGCGGCTTCCCGTTTCATGGTAAGGACCAGCATGAAGTGTGCCCCGTCTGTCTATGGATAGTCCACTGCAGGAAAGCACTGACAGAACCCAAGGCTTGTGCGTTTTGTCGCCTACTTTGGTGCTCAACCCTGAAAAGCCGGCTCATGTTTGTGGAGAAGGTGCTGACAACTTTGTTGCTCATTCTGCTCAATTACTCTCGGAGTCATGAGGTCCAGCTTCATCTGAGTCCAACAGTGAGAGGCTGTCGGTCAAGGTCTCTCCGTGTAGCAGGGTTGACTGAATGGATGTTGTTGGACTAATGGAGACTGATCGGGAGCGCTGTTCATGTCGCGCAGATGTGGAATGGCCCTCTCCACCACATGCTCAGAAGTCATTATGGTTTCACTGATTTTTATCTCCCACTCGTGAACACGACGGTGTTCATGTACCCAGACTTTGTTTCAGAACTGGTGAACCCTCCACCCACTAGCCATCTTTAGTAGTGGATCTGGCCCCCCTGCATAACTGTGGTGTGAAAGGACCCACAATGCTTCCCTTCAAGCACTGCAGGTTTTCAGCATCACAGGGCTCATGTACTGAGCTCCGTAAGTATGCTTCAGACTTATCAAGCCATGCGCCATCATGGAGTCTTTTCAGTCATCCAGGTCAGAAGTAATCAGAGACTGAGGCTTTGAGAAACAGTCTGCTTTTGTACATATCCGTCACAAGGCCTTAAGCCCTAACCGCCTATGTCTCCACCTACGCATCAACCCGGGTCATTTTGACCTGAAGGCCTTGTGAGGGTTAATCATGACTGGCAAACACCTGCATAAAATGCTTTTCTCTCTTTCCTGTCCTGACTAGCATCAAGTTCTTTCCTCTAGGTCAGGTCATTCATAACAACGTTGCTTATCACAGCTTTGTAGACGGTACTCAGATTTACTGCATCTTTCAACAACTGGCTCTTTTCTCATTGTGATTACTTTCCTTCAATTAGATTAGACTGAAATGATTCTACTTAGCATCAAAATGGAGAGAAGATTGTTGCCCAGCTTGAATCCAGAGGGCTCAAGACAAAAAACGGCTTCAGAACCTTGGTGTTTTAACTGACTCAGACCTGAACTTCAGGGTCCACAACAAGGCTTTTTACCACCTCAAACGAATATCAAGAGATCTGATGTCCAGAGCACATTCAGAGAAGTTCAACCATGTCTTCATTTCCAGCAAGGTCAAAGCAGTTAACGACTGTAGCTGTTCACAGCTTACCTTGATGAGAGCATACTCCAGCCTCTCCTCTACGTCTGCTTCTCTCCACTTGTCTGTCTGAACCACCTTCTTCCCTCCTTTTACATTGTTCTGTTGACAACAACCAACTTGCATTAACAAAAGCAGAGTGAGCCCTTCACAGCATGATGCTGCAGACCTGGGGCTGTTCTCACCTGTGCGTAGGCCAGCAGTTTCTCAGTAGCATCTGCATCCTTGTTCCAGATGAGGTTTTCACACAGCAGCAACAACTCTTTGTCAATGTCGTCATACACCGGAAGGTTCCCAGCATTCACGATGCCCATGTCCATGCCGTCCTGCCAAAGCACAGTGCAGTTTCTAAAGCACAACATTCTCACAGATTTAGCACAAATGCTCACATGTCATAACCTACAGTTTAAATTTGGCAGTACATCTCTGTTCTGAGACCTGCGAAGTACAGAACAGAGCAGCATGTCCACAGACATGGACACAACCTGAAAAGGAGGACATGCATGGATGTGGCCAGGATGAAGCACTAGATGATCCCAGACAGCTGATACTACTGAAACTATTGTGGTTGGTTTTAAAGGGTGCTTTAGATCTTTCAGGCTTTAAAAATGACATTAAATTTGTCCTGTGAACACAGCAATCACACATGGTTATGGACAAAAAAAAAAACAAAGGTAAGAAAGCACAAAGCACCAAAAACCAGCCGCTGATTCACACTTTTATTTCTGCAGGATTATGATTGAGTCCAGTCACACAGTTCACTAATCTGTGCTATTAATGCTGCAGCTTCCTGGACCCTTTTGTTTTATGCTTTCAGCACATTTACCCATCCATACATGTTAAAGATCTACACATGCCTACAGGTGAATGTAGGTGAAAAATGCCATTGATTAAAGTGATTCCGATTGGAACCTGATAAAAGTCAGCTGCTGTATTTGCTTGAATGTTTGGAACCGGATTCTACTGACACCTGGGAGCTACGAAGAGTTGCCATAGAAACCGTGGAGCACAATCAGGAGTTCAAATCAGGAGAAGGATATAAAAAAATATGGAAGGTTCAGTGTCCAATGGGACATCGTCAAAATCATCAATAAGTGGAGAAAATGTGGCTGAGACGTTGATCAGCACCTCCAAAGCTGAGAGAGAAAACTTATCAGGGAGGACACTAAGAGTCCAACAACAAACTAAAGGAACAGGAGGCGTTTCTATCAGGTACTGGTCATGTATGGGCTGGGACAGGATGGCAACATGGAGGATGAAGAAGGTGGAAGCCCTCTGAATTACTATTTATCTATCTAGATGTATTTTGCGTATAATTGTGCCAAATAAAGTTTAACTTATCTAGAACCCATGGCACATCTGTCTGTAAAACTGGTAACTGACTGGGAAACAGATGATGGGGATGCAGAGGTCCAACAGGGTTCAGATGTGGTCTGGTTTTGTTTCCTGATGGTCTCCAGCGCCTCAGATGTCAGTATGCAGGTGAAAAGCAAAGTGACATCAATGACACAGTGGGTCGACCTGGAGCCAGTTCCAGCTGATGGAGTTCGTTATGTGATGTGGAGCGTTTTCAGCCAGAGATGCTACGATCCTGCTTTGATGTCACTTCACTTTTTACCTGCATTAAAATGCTGCAGATAACTGGTCACTGATGATGATGATGATGGGTCTGAGAGGTGTGTGTTCCTTCAGCATCTTTAGAACAGTGTTTTTCAACCCTGGTCCTCAAGGCCCACCGTCCTGCATGTTTTAGATGTTTCCCTGCTCAGTCACATCTGATTGGACAGCCATCAGCTGGTCTTCAAGGTCTACACAAGTCTGTCAATGACCCACTGATAAGAGCCAGGTGTGCTTGAGCAGGGAAACATCTAAAACATGCAGGACGGTGGGCCTTGAGGACCAGGGTTGAAAAACACTGCTTTAGAAGATTATATGATGGAGTGGGATCTGCAGTTCCAGTTTTGTGGTAAAAACTTGGCCAATTACTTCTTTTTTTTCCACATGTTTTCTATGAAGTCAATGAAGTTCTTATTGCTCTAATAATGTGATTGTTTTTGTCGTGGTCATCTTTTCATTGGACACCAGTTGCCTTGATTCCAATCGAGGTTCAGTGTAGACAAAGATTTGACAGGACAGTTTTAAATGTAAATGTATATGTCTTGCACTTATATAGCGTTTTATATTAAATTTTATGACTTAAATTCAGACGGATTCCAGACTGCTGTTGAGTGGATATTTACCTTGATAGCATGATAGAGAAACACTGCATGCATAGCTTCTCTGATGGCCTCCATACCTCTGAAGGAGAAGGAAAGGTTGGACAGACCCCCACTCACTCTGGCTCTTGGTAAGGTCTCCTGAAAACAAACACAACCGTAATCTTAATCCCTGCGGCAGGTTTTTACGCATTAGTATGTATATACACAAAATCAGATGAGCAGAAAACCTCATCTCAGTCCAGATTTTTTGCCCTTTTCTTTGACCAGACATGAATTTCTTTGTTTTTTGTTAATGAGGGTGGTGGCAGCACGGCTAATTTATTCCATACTGGGAGAAGTACAGGAGGTAGGTTTATGTACAGCAGACCAGAGCTCCTGCAGAGGTCGCAAGTTCAACTCCTGGCTGGAAACCTTTGCTGCGTGTCCTCCCCCACCCTCTCTCTGTTCCCCCTCCCTGTTTTTGTTTTAAATTTCCAGATAGCAGGACAACATGTCTGCGCTCTTGTGTGCTTTTGTGGTTGACAACATATGTAAGTGCTTTATACAGGCTTCTACAGCTCAGTAGGAGCAGCATCACATCACCTTGATGAGATGTGTGGCCTTCATGAAGTTGACAGCATAGTCGTTGTGCTCCTCCATACCAGTACCGATGGTTAGGATGTTGGGGTCAAAGATGATGTCGTTGGGATCGAAACCCCCTTTGGTGACCAGCAGTTTGTAGGCGCGAGTGCAAATCTCCAGCTTGCGATGTGTATCTGTGGCCTGGATGCGACAGCACACGTCAGCAGATAAGTGTGTTTGTGTCTCAGCGTGTCTGCATGAAGGTCTGACTTCTCACCTGCCCTTCCTCATCAAAGGCCATGACCACCACAGCGGCGCCGTAGCGCTTCACAGTAGCTGCTCTGAGCAGGAACTCTTGCTCCCCTTCCTTCAGACTGATGCTGTTCACAATACACTTGCCCTGACAGCACTTGAGGCCCGCCTCGATCACAGAGAAGTTTGAAGAATCGATACACAGAGGAACCTGAGGGGACAAACGAGAGCTATAGGAGCAAACGGCTTTAACCTGTACAGCTCTGGGTCAGACTAACGTCTACTAATAGCTTTAACTGCATCACAATCACAAAAACCCACCAGCCAAGGAAGTACAATACGAAGCAGGAAAAACAAAAATAAATAGGAATAAATGAACATTAAAGTCCCAGTACAAAAGATCTATTTGGGTGAAATTAGCTCGTAACTGACTAATGAAGTCAAAAGCCAAGAAGAAGAGGTACTTCTTGTGTAGTCATGTGAACATCTCTACAGGAAGTAAACTCCTCTGCAGATTCTGGGCCACTAATCTGGATTAATCTGGAACCAGCTGGATGGTTGACTAAAAGTAAGCAGTTAAGTTTGCAAATATTGCTGGCAATCAACAAGTTTAGATAATTATACATAAAAACAAAACAGTCTTCAATTGAACAGCTAAAATTCAATACGCTAGATAAATCAGACGTTTTAGTTAAAGCAACTCCCAAGATGCTATTTGTCAACTTCACCTTCTGAAACATGTGAGGAATCAAATATGTATTCATGACTAAACAAGACAACACTGTTTTACAACACACAATTTTACAAAACAAGGAAATTTGAAGACAAGGAAAGGAATTTTAACTGCTCATTTCCTTTGCTACTCAGCGTCCTACCAACAGACGATAAAAAGGTCCTACCCGTGCAATGTCTGGCTCAGAGGAAACCAAGTTACAAAATCTGGCCATGGCTGTTGGCCCGTCCAGCATGCCCTCATCCATGTTGATGTCCAGGACCTGAGCTCCCATCTCCACCTGGGCCTTAGCGATGCTCAAAGCTTCCTGGAAGAAAAACAAACAAACTGAAAAACACAAACTTAGATGGTCACCTGTTTAACCACATTATTAAAACAACACAAAGGAACTGTTAGTTTGCAGTTTTTAGTTTCACACTGATGATCAAATAATCCTTTAGATTATTATCAATCTACAATTCTAATGTGGGGATTAAAGTCCTTTGTGATGCATTAGTAAGTCCTAATAACCTCATAGTGTCCAGCCATGATAAGCTTGGCAAACTTGCGTGATCCGGCCACGTTGCAGCGCTCTCCAATGTTGACAAAGTTGGTGTAGGGTCCGATCCTGAATGGTTCCAAACCTAGAAAGAAGAAGAAGACATTTTCTTCTACATGGTGGAGAAAAGGGGATTCTGTGGTAGAGCAGCTCTTCATTTATTGAAAACATGACCAAACATCGCTGAACATCCACGTCTGGATATACTGTTTCATTGGTTTGGATATTTTCTTGGATAACGACCTTTCAGATATTATATAAATATAGATTCACATATTTCTAACATTTTTTAGGAGACCAGCTTTGAAAAAATTCAGTCAGCACCAGAGGCACTGGTTTTGATGATGTAACGTTATGAGCACAGGCCTGAATAATGTCAAATGCTGAATGACAACGTGAAGGAACAATCATCATTCTGGTGGAATGAAAACATCTACAAGCCCCTAAAAAGGGTATTTGCACCAGAATGAGCGCCCAGCTTTACGTATCCAGCTTCCTGTGAACTGTCCTCATCCATTTGAAGACAAATAAATAAATAAATAAATGCTTCATCAGGTATAACTTTTGCATATTGTTGAGGTGCACAGTCAGCTAAAATCCAGGTTTCTCTGTTTATGTTTTATAATAATATCACTTACAGTTGGTCCAATTAACATCCAGCAGGGATGAAATTTTACAAACCATCTAAGTTATCAGGTGACCTCGTCCACCTGCTTCACCTACAGCAACGAGGATGTTTCATTGTGTGAAATGTTTGTCTTGGTGAGAGGGATGTGATCTTCAGACATCTCTTCTACAACAAACTGGAGAGTTTTCATCATTTTTTAAATCTGCATTGTGGCAAAAAAAAAAATCAATTTCTGGTGTCATTGCTAATAAAACAGTTGCCATCTGACGTCCACATGGCGCACAAGGACACTTGTGGGCACTTATTCTGTGCAATCACAAGGTGATCTGATGAAGCACTAAGGAAATAGAAAACATTATGTGACCAAAAACATGTTCCTCAGACCAGAAGGTGGCGCTATGGAGTTCATCGAAGATCGTCATATTCATTTGTGCAGAGAGGAAGCCTCGTCATCATCAACATGTGAATTTTAAGGCAGACTGGACAACACATGCTCAAATTAGAACAACTCTGCCACCAATCACCAGTTTACTTCCAGTTTCAGGCATCTGCTCAGCCCATGAGGAGCTGGAGTCCATGTTGGCAACAGGTGCCGTAATAACCATGACTGAACACGGGCTCATGTGTAAACCTCAGGCCCGATTCAACAACTAAGATGCAGCCAATTTCTCTTCTGTGCTGAGAAATGACGTCAACCTTCAACCCAGTTACTCTCTTCATTAGAAATTTGTAAGCTTCTAGATTTATCGTCAGCTTTTACAGACCAAATATGAAGTTAATCTGACCAAATCTCTAGGACTCGTCTACCTGGAAATTACTAAAATACTGGAAAAACTGCATATTTTATTAACCTGCTGAGGTTACCGCATGCAACCAAGTGACTTTTGTTGTAGGTCTGATTTCTTTAGTCTCCCAGATTTCATCCTTGCTGGTGAAAGAGTCTGAAATCGCACATCAAACATGAAGTAGGTGGTGCTACCATTTTAGTTTATCCACCTTTAGTGCTCTAGCTACTAATTATAATAAACATTAAACGTATCATGTGGTCCTCAAACACTATCACTGATGGACTGATTGGAGACTATTTACAGGCTTTCAGGTCCCAAATATCAGCAGGTGGTTTCAGTACCTGAGAGCAGCAGGTAATCCTGATAAACATCAGCAGCAGGAACTCGTGGCTGACAGTGTTTGACCGTTTCAGCTATGGCTCTGTGTGGAGGAGAAAAAAAAGGTGGATTCAAGTGAGTATAAGCTCAAGTAGACATTTCCTGATGAGAAACACGACAGCGTCCTGACCGAATGTGCGATGGAGTGGTCCCACAACATCCTCCAACAATGTTCACGAGTCCATCCATGGCAAACTCCTGCAAACACAACACACCAGCAGCATGAGCAGCAAGGACCGTGGTTCTGACTATGGTTCTCCTTTAAGGCCTCCACAAACCAGCAGAGAAACCAACACAGGAAAAACACAAAATATCCTTTTTACCACATTAATACCTCCCATCAGCATTCTAACGACTTCTGTAAGTCTCGTCTGTAAGTTTACTAGCAAGAATTTTTCCACAATTTCAGCAGGTCAAGTCTTTTACTGATAAAAAAATATATAAGGCCAAGAAAAATGGTGACTGTTTTAAGTTAGTGCAGTTGCTGTCATTTTAAGCTGACATTTTTGTACTTTTATAAATGAATATAACCTGCAAAAGCACTTTTTTAAATCACTATTTCAACTACCAGGTTGTAAATTTAAGAACTATATCCGATACTTAACTTAAACAGGTTTGGTTTTTGTGGATTAACAGCATATTTTACAATCATCCTTCAGTGTTGTTGATGAGAAGAGCTGGGAAATGTCTTCCAAAAGAGTCCAGCCATGTCCAAGGGACAGGACACCCAATGACTGACACACTGATGCTAATCATGTCCGTACAAAAGAGTACATTGATAGTTAAAGATCCTGCAGGGGGAGCTGGTATTCAGATAAACTGTGTCACTGGATGTACTTGCAGCTGTAAACAGATAAACTAGCAGCTGGTTAACTGTGCGGTACGTAAACTTTTTGTTCACCTAATAAACGAGACTAGCGTCTTACTGCACTGCATGTCTCTCTCTGCAGAGATCTGGTCTGGGACCAGGCTGATCGATCAATATGGGACAGCTGATATTTCAGTCACAAAAAACAAAAGAACAAATGTTTTCCATCTTTGTGATTCCCTATTTAAGCACCAATTAATATTCACTCTAAGTGCGTGTACACGTCCCAGGTAGTTTAAGACATTTTTCTGGTAAAATGGCCCTCTGCCCCTTAAAACTATCTTTGTGGAAACCCTGCTACAAACCCTCCTGCACCACCTCTTTCTACCCATACATGCATACATCCATGGCCAAAGGTCCTGGAACTGCATACGAGTCCCCACCAGTTAGTCATCAAAATCTAATCAAAAACCACCGTTGCGTTGTCGTAGTATGGTGGCGGCATGCAAACGGCCGATGCAACAACGCTACCGTCCTCCTACAGCAGTCGCAGATTGGGCCTGTGACCCTTTGCTGCGTGTCTTCCCCGTCTCTGCCCCACTTTCCTGTCTACATACCACTAACAGAGGCAGCGACAGCCACAAAATCCCGTTATAAAGAAACTGCTGCCGAGGCAGAGTTTGTTGGGTCTGTGAATTTGCACATAAAGTCCAATAAACCTGCTGTGGAACTTGTTTCATCCTGTTGTTTTTTTTAAATATTTCTTTAACTTAGGCATTTTATTTGATGAGGAAGACAAATGAATACAGCAGGTGTTAAAAGATGAAAATACTGTCTTAGCTCTACACACACCCAGTGTACCTCACACAGCAGAAACCACTGAACTTTTTAACAAAAGTTCAAAACCACGAGATGGATACAGCTGCAGAGTCGCTACACCTTCAATCCACTGAAAGTCGGCTCCAGGTTTTCCTGGTTGCCTACATCTATACACCAGCACAAACATAAATAAAGTTTTGTTTCCACCCAGATTCATCAACATCTCCAGCATTCTTTTTTTTTGTCTGAGTATCAACTGTTTGCTCCGTCACAGACTGGACTTCAGGGTATTCTTTAAGTTTTTCCCCTATAGAAAGCTTAGCTGTCTAGTCAATGTTAGCGGATCCATCAGCAGCTCAACTATTTTGTCCAAATTAAAAGATGACATAATAACTACCATAGATTATTTTTCTACATTTAGAGCATTTTGCAAGGCAAAGAATGAGGCCAAGTCTGCTCTGATCACATTTATTGATTGTTGAGATTTCTGATCCCCCCCCATTGATCTGCTGTTGTTCTTATTATCAGCTACAATATAATAATCACATCCGGAACTTTTATTCGGTGTTTGGTATTTTAGTATTTTCTTTACAAAACAGTGCTTGAATCACAGTCTGGCACCTTTAATTTTTAAAAATTGAGATGATAAAACTGTTTATTGATGATATTTCATGCAAATTTATTGTTGTAAGTAAAAACTAATCTTAATCCATCTCCATCTCTCAGAGGAGGTTGATGCTGAGTGTGAGACAGAGGCAGATGGACAAACTTCATGAGACATTACTGATTTAAAATCATAATCTGGAGCATGTTTAAATTATTTGAATTATTAAAGCATGCTTAAGTAACAAATTGTTATTATCATTATTATTATTGTTAGAGTGTCACCACTGCTTAGCAAAAAGCCATGTTCTGTTATGACTAAAATTAAATTAGAAAAGAATAAATAAAATGAAAATAAAATGCACCATTAGAGTCACTGTTTGTGATAAATTATGTCAAAATAATTCCAGTATCTCAACCATATCAGTGGGTTTAAAAACAGGCTGATGCACATTTGGACCCGTTGAACTTGTTGATGAATCTGTCTCTAAAAAAGTCTTTGACTCAAATATTTACTTAGAGGTAAAAGTATGTGCCAAACATCCTGTTAAAATTCAGGAAATTGCATCTACTTTATCAAAAATATGTTGGGGTAGTGCCCCCACCATATTTAAAATGCTTCAGAGTGTGTGGATGTGGTTTGTAAAGTGTTGAATGGCTCCATGTGAATATCCTCCACTGAAACATCGGTGTGAAGAATAAAGAACAGAACCTTTAAATTGGAGGCTGTTACTTGAGGCGTTTCATCATAACCTCCAAATGTGTTGGGTAGACCTGAAGGCAAAAGACAAACAAAGAGGCAGTTGTTCTGCTGTTGCAGTGACACATGAATTATCTCCAAGATCATTCCAAAGGACACACAACAACAACAACAACGACCATTTTCAGGCTTCAGTTTGAGTTGAAGGTAAAAAGTATCCAAAAACATAGAAGTATAGTAAAGTTTCTCCACGTGGTCTGCTAACACCAGTTCCTGCTCAATGAGCACTCATGGAGTACATCTCCAGATCGTTGGCAGGTATGCATGCTGCTCCGAGCTAGACTTGTAGTTCTCCAGACCGGTCTTGGTCTCAAGACCAATTTCTTGTGGTCTTGGTCTTGTCTCGGCCTCAACAGTCTTTGGTCTTTGGTCTTGGTCTTGTCTCAGTCTTGGGTCTTGCTGTCTCACAATGTCTCGGACTGGCCTAGCGGTCTTGAAGGAATTTGTAACCTATAATATCCAGGCAGGTACAGTTTTTTGTTGGTTTGGTTTTTTGATCTCATTATACGCCCCCTTCAAGCGGCACCAATCACATGAATTTTGTGTCAGATGGCGTTGTCCCTCATCCTCTCACGCCCTCACTCCCCCCTCCCCCTCTAAAGCACGGTCACGGATCCATAAAGGAGGACGCAAAATGCCAGTGAATTCGTCAGTGGTCAGGTTTGGTTTTACAGACCACAAGGAGTTTGTTTGCCACACAACAGTACGGTGTTTCTGCACACAGTCTGTCGATGAGTCTTTAATTAAGACAAATTAAGTACAATTCAAATCCATCCATCCATTAACTCCCGCTCATCCGATGTCGGGTCGTGGGGGCAGCAGCTTGAACAGGAAAGTCCAGACCTCCTCTCCCCATCCACCTCCTTCAGCTCTTCCAGCGGAACACCAAGACGTTCCCAGGCCAGCCGAGAGACATAATCTCTCCAGCGTGTCCTGGGTCTGTGCCGCGGCCTCCTTCTGGTTGGACATGCCCGGAACACCTCTGGAGGGAGGCGTCCAGGGAGCATCCTCACTAGATGCTCGTACCACCTCAACTGGCTCCTCTCGATGTGAAGGACCGGAGTCCCTCCTGGATGACTGAACTTCTTTTGTTGAGGTGGAAGGTGGTGTTGGAGTCTTGGTATTTTGTTAGATGATTTTGAAACTAGTTAATAGTCATGTCAGTCCTTAAAGGCACTTGAGTCAGTCCTCAGATAGTGTAGAAATAGTGGTCATAGAATTGCCACATATTTGATCTCAGCTAATTGATGAAAACATTGACAACGAGTTCACACACCAGACGTGTTCTGTCTCTGGATTATTGTGCCTGTGGGTGAATATAATCTCATATTTATACTAAGCAGCTGAACCCAGTATGGTGCTGATGTTCTACAACTCATGCAAGATGGCAAAAAATATATATGTCTTTTTGGTCCTGGTCTTGGTCTGAACTAGTCTTGGTCTCGACTTGGTCTTGATACTCTCTGGTCTTGGTAGTGTCTTGGTCTCGGTTTAGGCGGTCTTGACTACAAGACTACTCCGAGCTGCAGACTATGTTTACATTGAAAGTGAGCTACCTGCATTGGGATAGCAGATGACGAAAGCTCCAGTGCATTTTCCGATGGTCTCAATGAAGGGTCTCATCTCAGTGGCCCCCAAAGCACAGTTCAGACCGATGCTGCAACCGCCAGAGAGACAGAACATCATCACTTTGTTCTTCAACCACACGTACGAAACAGATGCTTTTCCCTCCTCAGGAAGACAACTGTGACGCATACAGATGTGCTTGGATTATTTTCTTGTTGTGGGCGGGCGAGAGAGAGAGAAAGAGAGAGAAAGAAAGAGAGAGAGAGAAAGAAAGAAAGAGAGAGAGAGAGAAAGAGAGAAAAAGAGAGAGAAAGAAAGAGAGAGAGAAAGAAAGAGAGCGAGAAAGAAAGAAAGAGAGAGAGAAAGAGAGAAAGAAAGAAATAGAGAAAGAAAAAGAGAGAAAGAAAGAGAGAGAAAGAAAGAAAGAGAGAGAGAGAGAAAGAAAGAGAGAGAGAAAGAAAGAAATACAGAAAGAAAAAGAGAGAGAAGGAAAGAGAGAAAGAAAGAGAGAGAGAGAAAGAAAGAAAGAGAAAGAAAGAAAGAGAGAGAGAGAAAGAAAGAAAGAGAGAGAAAGAGAAAGAAAGAGAGAGAGAAAGAAAGAAATACAGAAAGAAAAAGAGAGAGAGAAGGAAAGAGAGAAAGAAAGAGAGAGAGAGAAAGAAAGAAAGAGAAAGAAAGAGAGAGAGAGAAAGAAAGAAAGAGAGAGAGAGAGAAAGAAAGAGAGAGAGAGAGAAAGACTGCCATTAAATAGATCCACATCACACAGATTGGTGCGCTGTTGCACCAAACTGAATCGTGACTCCAACACAAGAGAAGCTGGTTGAATCAAAGGAGAAGGCAACGCAAGCAACAAGGATCAATATTTGTCACAATTATAATTATTTATAACACATAATTAATCTTCATTCACTGAGAGAGATGTACAGTAACTCACCATAGTGGCTTAGCATGAGATACACTCACAACAAATGCTTCTCCTGTCTGACCAGACAGAGTTCGTCCACTCCGGTCAACTATGGTCCCTGAGATCTGTTCGAGGTGGACACCAGTAAATAGTTGAGTAAAGATCAGGTGAGTAATTCTTCCATCTATCCATCCATCATCCATATATCCACCCATCCATCCATCATCATCATCCACCCATCATCATCATTCATTCATCCATCCATCCACCATCATTCATCCATCCATCATCATCATCCACCCATCCATCCATCATCATCATTCATTCATCCATCCATCATCAACATTCATTCATCCATCCATCCACCATCATTCACCCATCCATCATCCATCTATCCACCCACTCGTCCATCCATCAGAACACCCATTCAGGAAATTAGAAAATTGAAAATGTAATCTCCGTCTCTGTTCATTAAACTGTAATTCTGCTAAACATGAATGCATTAACAAAGGTGAACAATAATGGAAACACAAAGTTGTACAACAGATAACTGTTTTGGGATAAATCTAATTTCAATTTCATGAGAATACTTCACGTGAAAGCAGTAAAGTCACCCTGTGCTCAAGATTTTAAAACAGGAAATTGAAAAGGATCAAAAGTTTGTGGGAGAAAAAGTCTTACAAATATCGGCTTTCTTTCGTAGCTCTTTTCAAAAAGCAGGTCAATGGCAAACAAGGCGGCCTGCAGACACAAGAGAAACATGAAAACATGAAGCGAACAAGAGGTGGTCGTGTGCGAGGACACGCGTGGTGCTTTGCAGCATAAACGTTTTACCACTAGTGCACCTGTAGATGGCAGATGTAGAAAGTTACTCTGCATTGCTGACCTGCAGCTATGAGCTCTCTCGTCACATAACACGTTTCAATGCACTTTAAAAAAAACTGTCCCCACGTGTCTCTCCGACCACACTAACTTACTCTGTCCGTCCATCAGCTTGTCTCATGCAGGGATGTAAACGCATGTGGTCAGAATTACTGGTCACGGAGATTTGCAAATTGAACAGTCTGAACTAATCTGGATCGTGCACAGGCCCAGATAGTAACACTAACGTCTGTACACGGGTCTGATATTACAGTAAAAGCAACAAAAAGCCCCGTAGAAATGGGCATCCCTGCTACGACTTATCGTCCTGGATGAAGGCACACTGAACCTTCACTCAGACAACCCCAATATAAACACAAACATTCCTTTTACTTCTCCTACAAAGGTCACTAAGAACCTGCTGTCATGGCGGATGACCACTTCTTCTTCTCTGACCACATTGCTTCGGTTTCCTGGATGTCGCTTCACATTCTACAACAAAGAGAAAATAAGAGCATACCTGACTCAACCTGCAGTACAGCTGGCTGGCATCACCACAGCTGTGGCCCCACCTCCTGGCCTTCCAGAGAATCCAGAACACGGTGGCATGTCTGGTCTTCTACCAACCCAGAAGGTTCCATGTCCCACCTCTGAGGTAACCTGGCTACCTGTGGCTGCCCCAGTTACACAAGTCCCTGACACTTGCCTGCAAGCTGCTCCCACAGTCTGCACTGACTTATCATGACCTCAGCTGCAGAGGCTTCCAGCCGCTCTCACGCGCTGCGCTCATGGCGAGTGTCTCGCTGCAGCGCTCGTATGCTGCTCTCACCTAGATGCTGATTGATGCTCATTTACTACACTGCTGCGGCTTGATTGTAGTTGATCTGTTAAGTTGCTTTGGATAAAAGCGTCTGCCTTATGTAGTGTAATGACCTGACGTCAGGATTTTTCACTACATCTCAGTTAGCGCACAATAACATGAAGCATGAAAGAGTCGATTAAAGATGCTGCAGAACTCAGGACGGATACCTTTGCGTTGGCAGTGTCGAAGACGGTTTCAACAAGAAGAATGTCGGCTCCTCCGTCCAGCAAACCTCTGACCTGCTCTGAGTAGGCTTCTACGAGCTCATCAAACGCTGCGAAGAACAAGAAAACACACAAAAACCTTCGTATAATTGTGGTGGAAAAGAGGTGAAGGATTTCCAGAAACGCTTCTGCAGAACAGTGCTACCATCAGCAGCGGCTGTAGAAATGTAAGAACTCCGACACACGTTGCTAAATATGCTCTTATTTATTCAACTTACACAGGTTTTCAAGGCTCTGCAGACATTTTTCATTTAAGCCAGTAAGAAAGAGCACATTCAGTAAATTGAGTCATTTATAAATGTTTTGTTTTGTTTTTTTAAATGACAATTTTTTTAAATAATCAAAAGTTTGTTGTAAAATTGAGACTTTTGCAAGATCACAAATTTATCCATTAAAATAATTACAACTTTATTTACAATTTATTTTTCAAGACTTTTTGCTGTAGAATCTCACATTTTTGGTGGTTAAAGAAAAGTCGTAACAGGATTAACCCAACTTCTTGTAATAAAATCAAAAATTGTGTAAAATTGTAACTCGTCACTTTTTAACTTAATATGGCAACTTTATATTGTAAAATACTGACTTTAGCAAAATTGCAAATTTAAAAATTTTTACATTTTTGTGAGAGGAACGTTGAAAGACTGGTGATGTCATTGATTTAAATGACCAGCGGTCTCTAATATTATATTTAGCATCATGTATTTACTGGCATGTTAGTTCAACTTTCAGCTCAAATGGTTAAATATGTGTGTGTGACGGAGGCATGCACACGCTATGAATTTAAGATGAATTTGTACAAAATGAGATTCTCTTAACTGAGATTATGCAGAAAGACTTCTCTCAACTACATTTAATAACAAGATCTTTGTATTTAGACTCCTGATCAGAATTTAAACGGTGCATTTGAATAAATGTAACCTTAAAATGAAGGTAACCCATGTGAGATGGCTCAGAGTAAATGTACTTTTACTGTGTACACCTTTTTAATCTGGGAAGCCTAAACTTTAAATGCTACTTTTGGGAGCCTCGTCTCGGACTGATGACTCCGTCTGTCTTCCTTGGTGGAAAGAAGCATTATTCTGAGAAATGGTGTTGTTATAAACATTCTTTTGTCAACTAATGGAACAAACCTGAGCTTCTACTGCAGATGTAACAACTTCCATCTCCGTCACACGTTTACCTGCACACACGCTCCGATCGTCAGTGGTTGTTGAGGTTCCTTCAGGCAGTCATCTTCATACGTTTCTAAGGTTTCAGCACCACCACATCGACCAGTATAAATAAGCAACTCATCACTGAAGGAGACTTTCATCCACTCGGACCGCTGAACTCATCCCACTGGAACCTTGTTTGTTTCTGTTTGTGGTTTTGATGTTTCCATGCAGCTGTTCTACATGTAAATCCCAGTTCCTTCAGTGTAACGGCAGTAAAATAATTAATCTGGGGCCACATCATCACCAGAGTTCTGTTAAAGAGCCACTTATTCTTTCAGTCATCAACCAGCTATGTTGTCAGAGTTCCTACTAGTTCCTGGACTCGGTAGGAAAATGAGGAAAGAAAAAGTCTCAAATTTCACAGAATGCACGACTTTTATCATAATGTTGAGGTTTTGTACTAAAGTCACAAATTTGTTTTTTTTTAAAAGTCTAATCACAAATTAAAAACAAGGATGGACTTGATTGACACATCCTTTTTGTAACGGGGCTCTGACCATCCAGCATCACCTTCAAAGTTTACACCTGTAGGTCAACGGCACACACCTGCTGCAACAGTGAAGCATGGTGGGGGCAGCATCATGCTTTGAGGCTGCTTCTCTGCAGGGACACTTGCTGTAAAAGCTTCTGTCCATCAAAAAAGGCTGTACGTTCAGAGAAATTTCACATTCCAACACAGCATTGACCCAAAGCACAACTGACTTGGCTCCAGGAAAATGTAAGTTTTGGGCGGGCACATGGTGTCACAGACGTGACATTTTTATAAATGATGCTCAATAAAAGACAGCATTTCAGTACATGAAAGTGCAGGGAACAGGACTCATGACAGGACTCGGGACAGGACTCAGGACAGGACTCTGATCCCTCAGACACTGAGGCATCAAGAACCCTCATGCATCAGCAGCTAAAGCCATAACCACGAGGAACTTCCCCAGGAACTGTAAAACACAAGTCTTATGTTGATGTTGACACATTCTGGAATGGACCATCACCCAGCAGAACCTAGACCCAGTAATCTAGACCTTTTCTTGTGTACCAGGCATTTTAAAACAACAACTGACACGCTGATGCATGAACAGGTTCTGAACGGGTCCGTTTACAGCCTTGAACCTGCTGATGAAATCAAAATTAAAACTTACTTCCCCAAACTGGAGGAAAACACTTCATCTGTTTATTCTGGGTCGTGTGCTACGATTTCTGCCCTAAAAGTAAGTATATTCAGAGTTTGATCCACGCAAATCTCAGAAAGTCAAGATTAAATACTTTGAAGTTGTCTTACTGATGTTCCTGAAATCCGGTCTCTCCACTGAAGGTGAAACTGACAGGGTCTTGTTGGTGGGCCCCAGGGCCCCTGCCACGTACCGCTTACAACCTGGTGATGTCACAAACATGAGGGTGAGAGTCAGGAAAAACAAGTGAACCCCATAGAAGTTACTGCTTTTAATTGTCATTAATGTGATCTAATCTTAATCTTCATCATGTGCTTAAGCTGATAACACTCAATTAATTATAATTACCTTTAATTAATTATAATTACCTCAATGAAAACCTTAACTGAACACATCCATTAAACATCCACAGCACTGGTGGGGAGCAAAACTAAAAGAATGTGTGATCTAAGGTGACCAGGGCGTCCATCACCTCCAGGTGCTGTAGAATGACTTCACCACATTTACCTCAACTGTTTGGGACAGCAGGGCTCTTTAAACTCTGCAGACCTGATCCAGACTCACTGCTGCCTAAAGCTCTCTGACCAGCGATAACCTCCCAGGGTTCACTTACTTTTCCATCCTGTGCTGTGAATGTTTAAGTAGCATGTCCCTTACTGAGACCAGAAGGTTTATTTGGGTGTTATCAGCTCAAGCACATTCTCTTATTGTAACTTATCTGCAGCTGAGATCAGGGGACAAGCAGTTACACCATATCTACCACAAAACTGTGCAGCTGACAGTTCAGCTAACCAGATTGTTTCGTGACATCATCGGCTGCCTTCCTTGCCAGCTCCACTGATTTCCTGTTGAGGCGATAAGCCTGTACAACGAAACAAAGACACACATGCAGCTTAGACATGAACAAAGAGATGGGTACAGACAATGGACGTCCACCTGCATCACTGGAACGTCTGACCTTCCCTAAACCGGCAATAAATCCCCTTTGAGCTACAGAACCATCAAAGTTTGCCCGCAAAGTCTTATTTCTCACCACAAAAGGGGCCACCAAAGTCTGACAGTTAGTGGCGCATCACAGGAATCAAAATCCCAAAGCAACGATCAGCAACACTGGATTTCAGCTTCATGTCCACATTCAGTCCGACTGCTCGGGTCTGAATATTATTCTAGGCATCGGTTTTCATTGGCAGATGTGCAAACATGGCCCTGTGTTTGTACTGGCGGTAATGGCGAGCTGCTGGTGAGGCTCCGAAGCTCCGGCCAATACAAAGGTTGGAAAATCCCAGAACACAGCTCAGCTAAACTCAACAGCTCCAACTCTACGAGCAAAGGTGACAGACGAAGGACCCAGCGCTGAATGCTCGATGCAAAAACGACCACAGACGTTATGGGATAAATAAACAATGAACAGTCTGAGTGGTCGTGATTGTTTGTTTACCCCAGCCTGCCACACAGACCTGGGGTCCGCTGCAAAAAGTGGTTTTGTAGGAACTCCAAGTATGTGGAAGCTCCTTCCTGAAACGGACCCCAGGACCAAAGGCAGACTGAGAGACAGCAGCTTGTGATGGAGCTGGAACTGATGGATGTTGCACAGCAGATCCTCCATGGTCGAACTCTGCTGGCGTTGCTGTGAGAGGAGGAGGCCGCAGGACTGAGTGGCGGACCAATCACAAGACGTGTTGCATCCTTAGGGCCGTTTTTACGGACAGTTAAAAAACTGGGGAGGTATCCGTCACCCCCCAGAGAGCTGGTTGGGTTTGCACCATCGCAGGGGGCTCTGCTTGTCTGCCTGTCAACAAATACGAAGAAGTATAAACTCGGCTTCACTCCTGAAGCTCTGACGACACACTGCTCCTCACTGTGAGGATCAGGTTTGTAAAATAACCGAAGTTTATAGATACACGAGGTTACAATTATGTGTTTCATTTGGGGAAATGCATATGGCTTTTCAGGGTTGTTTGTCGTCTGTAAACATGCTGTTATAGCACTTTTGGTTTCGTGTTTTTGCTTGCTATCCCGTTTCCTTGACAAAATGAGAGGTAATATGGATTTTTGTCTGCTGTCCTGCTGTATAGTCAGTCCTACACTTAATGCAGGAAAACAGGAGATTAAGATCGCGTCCTGGAAGTTTGAATAAACTTGCAAAATTAAAGCAGGTGTTGCACAGAATTACATTACTAAGATCACAAATTATTTTCCTGCAGGAAACACATTTAGCTGCCATAACCAAACTTTTTTTTTTTTTAAAAAAAGATGGTAATGAAAAGTTTTACAGCCTCATTTAATTCCCAGGCCTGAGGGGCTATTACTTTAATTCACAAATCGATCCCATTCAGGCTCAATCATGATCTAAC
The DNA here is from genome assembly GCA_037176975.1 of Arrhamphus sclerolepis. Taxonomy (NCBI): domain Eukaryota; kingdom Metazoa; phylum Chordata; class Actinopteri; order Beloniformes; family Hemiramphidae; genus Arrhamphus; species Arrhamphus sclerolepis. The sequence continues at coordinate 564 of JBAMYA010059138.1, read as the reverse complement.
TGACCCAGCGAGCAGATACATTATTTTACAAGGAATCACTTTAAAGGCCCAGATTACTCTCATTAATACTTATAGGCCTAATGAGTACCCCCCCCCCCCCCTTTTTTTTTTAAATTAGAAATGTATTTCTTACTGTATCCTCTATCCACAATACAGTAGGTGGTGACTATAGCTGTGTGCAGGACCCACAGAAGGACGGCTCTTTGGGGACTGGTGTCCCTCAGCCGTACACTGGAAGGTTTTAGTCTACAGCTGATCGAAACCTGAAGTCTGGAGGAAGCGCCATCCTGATAAAAAGGAGTTCTTGTGCTATTCCGATTCTTGTAAAACTTCACCACACATCGATTACTTCCCAATTTCCACTTTCTTGTTGATAATATAGAAAATTATTTTCATATGAACCAGATCAAACCAGTGCAGACACACCATGGAAAGCATTTAATAGCTCAAACATTTTCATACAGACACACACACACACACATATATATATATATATATATATATATATACACACACACACACACACACATATATATATACACACACACCCACATATAAGATCGG
>JBAMYA010059119.1:0-28689 GCA_037176975.1 Arrhamphus sclerolepis | reverse complement strand
CACACACACACACACACACACACACACACACACACACACACACACACACACATATATATATATATATATATATATATGCGTACATATGCGTACATATCTCAAATTCAGCCCAGTTTCCTAAACTCCATTTAAAAGTCAGTTCAATCCAACTGCGTCAACATTAAGAATTCACATGATGTTAATTCATAAACAGCCTGAACAAGCATAAGCTTAGAGCGCTGAGGACAACTAGCTGTGACTATAAAGAAACCCCAGCAGCAGAAACCTTCCTCACAACTGAACTCAGGCAGGACCATCTGCCTTGAAATGATGAGGGTCAAAGATTTAGAGTCTAGGACTGTCTGCAGATGAGACACAAAAGAGAAGACTGCTAATTGCAACAACACTGAAATATGCATACAATAAGCGTACAGAGAAGAGTGCATCATGGCTACAACAGAATAACTAAAAGGATTCAGAGCACCCGAGCCAGCTGTGACTGTTAGCTTTCTCTAAAATGAAATGCAACAAACTCCCTATGGGTAGACAAAACTAGACCTTTAAGGACTTTATTTGATACCAGAATAAGTTTAGTCTGAATACTTAACAGGATGGCATCTCTCCGTCTTGAACAGTGCCCATCACCCTGGGTAACTCAATACCAAAGTGATGCAATCCAGAAAACATTTTAAAACCATTTACAGATTCCTTCTGAAAAGTCTGCCCACAAGCTCCAATAGAGGAAATGAGCTGTTAAAATTAAAGTTGCACTTTAGCTGTAAATACTTAATACCTACTAATTAATTTGCAAGTAAGTACAACATGAACATCTCAGTACACCAAACCACATGACAGAAGACATGAAGTGCTTTTGCAGTTGCTCACTTGGGCCTCTTTAATCATCCACCATTTGCCAGTATGGACTTTTTTTGTCCTCAAACGTTATCATATGTAATTACAAGAAAACATGTTTCAAAATAAAAGCCCAATTTCAAAACCAAGTAAAACAGTAGAAAATCAAGTTAGTGTCTTCCTGTGACATGTTTACATCCTGCAGAGAGCCTCATTTCACTTCCAGAAAGGCTGTATTTCTCTCTTTTTTAGCGTCTCCCTTCCTTATCGGCATCTCTGTGCTTTCACACCACCTGCCTTTTCCTGTCAGTTACCATGTCCTCTTCATTTCTCTTCATCTCAGCTGTACCCTCTGCGATCCTAACCAATCTATGTGCCTGCAGAGCACATTTTGGATCGCAAATTGCTTATCAATACAGTACACCAATAGTTGTGTCCCGTCTATCCCGGCAGCTGCTTCCTAAATTAGTCCGTTTCTAATCATCCACCACCCCTACATCCGCCCACCCCTCCCCTATAAAATAGATTAAATCCACTCAGCATCATATACACTCCCTGTTCTCAACATGATTATGGTTATGCCTGCAGCCATGTGTGCTGGAGGACTGTTTAAAACTAAATTTGTCACACATGGCTCATTTCATGCTCTTTAGATGATACTCCTTTTTTTTCCACTAAGGTTAAGTACTTATTGGTGTAAGACAGGATTTATATTTCTATATGTCGGATGCCAAAAGTCCTCTCCTTCACTCTCAACTGAGTGACATCACAGACTCCCAAACGGATTTCTGTTCTCTTCTCTTTGCTTACGCAGAAACTTGAGAATAGTTGTACATTTCAAGAAGTGCAGGTGCAAAGCAGTCACATTACGTGTTACCAGCGTCTAATCTCATGACTGACTGTCGTCACACCAAACAACAGGCTGATCTCCCGTAAAGAGTTAACGCATCGCTTCTGTGTGTGAGTCCTGTCTTCATGTCCTTCTTGCAGGTGACATTGGTCACACAGCGCTCTCAGTTTGGAGAGGTTCAAGCACTCAGAAGTTATACAGCCACAACTTTTCACCATCAAAACCAGCTCAAATCTGAGTAACTTTTTGCAGCAGGAAGCTATTTATTTTGTTACTGCAATTGTTTACTGCAAAACATCCGTCTTCGCGTCACATCACAATCCGGTCTATTTTTGAAAGTCGAACAGCTACTCTGCATGTTCTCCTGCTGCACTGAAGGGCCTTCATGCGTTTTCAGGGCGTCTTTGTTTCCAAAATATTCAAGCTAGGTGTTCAGATTTGGTGACATGCGAGGCTGACTGCTTTCTAGCAGGACCTGCAGAGATATTCAACATCATCTCAAATCACAGCATCTGTCAAGACAGATGGAGAAATGGGAAAACGCATAAGAGAAACCTTACGGCAGGAGACAAACCTGTAAGCGGAGTGAGAGCCCAGTCAGGAGGGATGGATGTGATTGGTTAGGGTTAGGAAGTTTAATGCAACAGGAAACGCTCTGTTGCCAAAGTCATGAAGCTTCAATGCAGCATGCAGAGCTAATCAGATTTGAGCCAGTGGTAAATTGACTGAGGCTCATGTCTGAGAGCTCGGCTTGTTAATGACATGCTTCACCATGTTAATTGAATAAGAAGCTATTAATTTTCCCAGCAGTAGCCAGACAGAGACATGGAGCTCGGGGCTCTACAGTCATAGAGTAATTTGACCTCTTAACTGGTTTGAGGACTTTGAAACAGATAAGTGATATTTGCCAGTGTCGTTTGTCTAATGGCTGAATGTTATCAGACAGGTACTGTATCTGACATAATTTCCATTTCAGTTCCACTTTAACCAAAGGATGCTTACATTTCAGTTAAGTGGATTCTGGACCATCTCTGATGTACACAGAGACTTCTTTTGGGACAGTGGGACTTCCATCTTATTAAAGTGGGTTTCCTTCAGAGGGCGTTTGGACTAAAACCCAGTAAACTGGAATTGCAACAGGATCGACCTCCTTCTGGATCCTTTCAGCTGTCATGTCAACATTTAAGTGACAGATTTCACACTAAACAGACAACTGTCAATAAATAAAAGAAGAAGAAGAAAATGACGGCAAAGAAGGAGGAAAGGGCCCGTAAAACTACCCAGTACTGCTGCTAATGGAAACCCATGTATAGAAATAACAACCCTTATTGTGTTTTCAGTGTAAACTGGGAGAATTTGTGACACTTTCCCATTTTATCAGACAAACCACAAAGTGCCAGAATGTGATTCATCTCTTCCTCAAGGATCTAGATATGTGTTCACCATTCTGGATCCTCCAGGACCACTACCTCTGTGCTTCTGGTGTTTCCCTACTCCAGCACACAAGATTCAAAAGGATAAGTCATTAACAGACCAGGGAACACTGATCTAGACGCTCCTCAGAGCAGCAACAACCTGAAAGAAGAAACTGTTCAGACTGCGGAGCCTGGGAGAACCACCGAGTTCTTTACCCTTAAACCATTTTCGCATTTTAAACACGTGTTTGTGCAAACTGCTTATTAAGGTTAAAAAATAACCTCTGGCACTCACCTGGGACACCACTTGCTTCAGCAAATACTTGGCAACAACACACAGATTTGTTTGGAGAATGCTGCAGAACCTTCTAGTCTCTACAACAGGAGCAAAGTCAGAGTACCTCCCATATATGTGTAGAGTGTGATCACGTTTTCTATTCAAACAAAGGCTATCAGTAATATGTTAATGACAAAATGGCAAAAGAAAGAAAGGAAAAGAAAATCAATAACTAAATCAGAAGACCTGCACAAGCAAGCTGACTTCCCACAAAAGGAAATTTCCTTGCTTGGTCATGTTCTCCAGGTGCATCCACACCAGCAACAGCTTAACTTATATTTTAAAATCAGACATTTATCATTGTGCAGCAAGAATTGTGTGTCTTTTTCATCTCAGTGGATCTGCTGGTACTTCTTAAGAATTTTACTTTTGTTTTGGGTTGTGAGGAAATGTTGGTTGATAATGACTCAATGGACGTAGTTATTACTTTCTTTCTTTCTTTTTTTCTGCCCGCAACAGAGTGAAATAACGTTTTGTTCTGAGATAAATGTTTTATGAAAAAGGTCCAGTGTTCCGCAGGATTTGGAAAAAGACTAAAGTTCAAATTTGCTGCTGTCCCAACGCTGGATCCAAATCTGGGTTGGAAACTACAGAAGCCCTAAACGGTCATACATGCATACATTTTATTTCTCCCATTTTCCCGTGATAACGACATAATTTTCCTGTGATAACGACATAACTCCGCCGTTTTCTCGTGAAAGCGAGTTATTTTTTCCTCCATTTTCCCGTGATAGCGAGATAATTAATTTGAGATCTCAAGGGCATTGCAATGCCCTGATGAAGGTCGATAGAAAGCCTGGTGAAAAATACACTTGTTTGCATGAATCTAAGTGTACAGAGACTTTTTTTTTTTAGTTTTCTTGAGATCTCAAATTAATTATCTTGTTATCACGGGAAAACGGAGGAAGAAATAACTCGTTATCATGAGAAAACAACGGAGTTATGTCGTTATCACGGGAAAATTATGTCGTTATCACGGGAAAATTATGTCGTTATCACGAGAAAACGGTGGAAATAAAATGCATTCATGTATGGCCCTTTAGGGTTTCCGTAGGAAACAGATATGGAAAGACTTTATATTCAGCTTTTTTGATATTCAGTCAAAGTAGTCTTTCCTGGCCCGAAGAAATTGGACATCCATTTCACGTGGATCTTGGATCTTCTGACGATCAATTTCCCTGCAGTTACTAAAAATGATGAAACTGCTTTCCAGATTTATTCCAGTTTTTGCTGCAGGCAAAACTCATCAAACTTTATTGGATATAAATAAAACACAACCATACAGTATGACAGCCTTTGGCTTTTCAGACATTAAAGCTTTCTTTTTTTTTTTTTAAGAAAGATCTAATTTGGCTGTGATGGACTGGTGACCTGTCTCCTGCCTTTCACCTTTAGATGGCTGGGATTCACTTGTGTGACCCTAAGTTAGGACTAAGTGGATGTAGATAATGGATAGATGGATCTAATTTAGGCAGTTGGGTGATAAAGAGCTATTTTACATGCTTTTGTCACTGTATGACTTGTAGAATGGATCCACACTGATCGCAGCTCGTTGCAGTTTAGCTCAGTCCCGTTAATATTGTTGTTTCAGTGATTCCTTGAAAATTCTGATAACTGAGATTTGCTTTTTTGTTTGTTTTTTTAAAGAGCGTAGTAATCATGACAAAAGAAGGGTTGTGTTGTACAAGAGTAGCTGATAAAGCTTTAGAAGCCCAAGAATTATCTATTCTGAGACCCCAGATCCCCGATGAGTTGAAGAGGAAGCATCACAGTTGTAGGAAAAGGATTAAAAAATGGAAAGCATAAATGATGAAGCTTCAATCATATCTACCCTCAGTCATCATGGGGAATCTGAGTTCACTGGCAAGTCATAAAGCTTGGAGCGCTGACAAGAACATAAAGGGATTATTGGGAATGCAGTAAATACTGGAGACATGACTGTAATAACAAATTTCTTACTCCATCTCCTCTCTACTCTGCTTTCAGACTACAGACAGACAGAGACTGGAAGAAAAGTGGCGAAAAGTAAAGGAGGCATTTCTGCAGTGATTGTCAACAACAGATGGTGTAGCCCAGGACGTGGTACTCAGGATACCCAAGATACTGGACTAAACTGTTGGCTGTCTTTCCTCTCAAACTGCCTAGTGAGAGTTTAAATGTGTCATTTTGGTATTGGTCTGTCGCAACAGACGATGCATCGGACATCGTCATTTCAGCAGTTTCCAGGCTCCAAAAACAACACCAGTATGCATTCATGGATAATGCCAGATACTTTAAGGATGCCTCTGTCACTACGACACTTTCAGCCAGAGAAAGTTAAACTTTGGGTTAATTATACGTCGATATAGATCCACACAGCTCTTTTTTCCCATCCTCTACTTGACAGGATGGTAGCTGAAAACCATAAATATGAATAATAATGGTCCAGGAGGTATTTTATAAACACTGTTTTTCACAAAAAAATAAAAAACAATTAAGATTTATATTTCAAAGCTTCAGATCGTTTGATTAATCTCACATGAATAGATGGTAAGCATCAAGGTAGAACTGGCCACGTTTTCATCCCCAGGGGAAATGTGTTCATTGACAGTGAAGTGGTAAATATACAGTTTGCAGCTGTGATGCAGTTATATTAGTAGGGCAAAAACTAAATGGTGGAAACAGGGAAATTATACAACAGGATGCGGTTTTCCTTTTATTTCACAAATGACTTCCAGTCCACATTTATTTCCACACATCATTTTGGAAATTCTACAGTGAAAATTCCTTTCCGTCACTCGCTGTGATGGATCATTTGAGTTTTATGAGCCGTAGGTGAGAAAACAAGCACAAGTCACATTGAGAGCGATCAGTTTTTGGAAAATATGGAAGACACTGAGGAGAACCAGCTGTGAATAAAGCAGTCCATTTTCTCATTTGGGTTCTCTGCTGCCATTTGTCTGTTTCCACAGAGTATTCTATTCCCCTGACACACTTCAGACCATGTTGAAAATAATAAAAGGGTTCTAATGAACTGGATAGTGGGGACAGCAGCCCAAAGGGACTCGTTATAGTCCAGCATACTCTCCTGCACTCACTACAAGATACATTTAGTTGCTTTAAGGGCCATTTCTGTCTAATCCTGCATAACATTGATTAATGAATGCTGCTGCGGCACCATTAAGAAGAATTTCTATGAAGAATTCTGGGATTAATTTGACATCTGAAGCAAAGAACAGAGAACTCCTGTTATCTTAGATGGTATCATCATATTATATGAAGAGAACATCAGTAACTATTAATATTACTATTTAAACTAACTATGTGTGTTGGGTTTCCTTCCACAAGCTTCTCTGTAGTTTGCTGGAATTTTGGTCCATTCGTCCTGACAGAACTGGTGAAACTGGGTTTATAGGCAATTCTGTTTGTAGGGTCCCACAAATATTTTATATCAGTACTTTGTGATGACCACTCCGAAACATTGACTCTGTTGTCCTTACATTGTCATTTGGTGGTGTCTAATTTGGTGGTATGTTTAGGGTCATTGTCCATTTGGAAGACCAAGCTTTAACTTCCTGGATGATGTGTTGAGATGTTGCTTCAATATTTCTACATAATGCTCTTTCTTCATGATGTCATCTATTTTGTCATTATGACCAAACAGTAAAGTTTTAGTTTCATCAGACCACAGGAAATTCAGGTCTTTGTCCCTGTATGCATTTACAAACTATAAGCTGGCTTTTGCTTTGGCTTCTTCCTGGCCTTTCAGTCCAGGTCATAACAGGACTGGTTTCACTGTGGATAATGACGCACTCTGACCAGCTTCAGTAGCATCTTCACAAGGTTTTTTCTTTTGTTTTTGGGTTGATGCGCAGTTCATCTCTGGGACACAGAACCAATCTTCTTCCTAAGCGGTATGAGGACTGGACATTCCCATGATGTTTATACTTGTCTAACACATGAACGTAGCACCTTGAGGAAACTGGAAATTGTATCCAAGCATAAACCAGACTGGTGGTGGTCCACAATTCTCTTCGTGATGACTGATTTCTTTCGATTTTCCCACTGTGTCACACAAGGAAGCAGTGTGTTTGAAATGTGCCTTAAAATACATCTACAGGCATGCCTCACCTTAACTCAAATGATGTCAATTAACCTTTCAGAAGCCTCCAAAGCTGTGACATCATTTGGGATTCATGGGATGAAGCAAATAGAAATAATTTGATGCTAATATTTAGTTATGCTAATGGACTAAATCAGTTAGCATTACTATACACACACACAAGCTACTGTTGGCTATATGTTAAGCTATGTATGTGTGGAATAAGTAAACAGTATCTACTTTTTTGTATGATTTTGTTGGCTCTAGTGGCCTTGAGCATGGAGAGGGAGGAAACAAGGGCAGAGGGGTGGGGGGAGACACAGCAAAGTTGTGGACAAGCCGGAAGTCCAACTGGCGATCACTTCATGAGGCTTTGCCTCATATATGGTCTGCTCACTTCACCACATGACTACGCAGCGACCCATGTACCTACTTTTTGATGCAAATTCATATGAATTCATGCTTAAAAATTCAGGGGAACATTTATTATTTATTTTAAGCCACCAGTCCATCCACAGCTCTGTTATATTTACATGAAAAACTATAAGGCTTTAAATCGAAGAATGTAAAATTGGCTTTCATGCTAAGCCAAGCATAAGCAGTTTTTTTTTTGCAGCAGTAACTTCTGGGTCTTTTGTTTTCAAGTAATCTGCAAGAAAGCAAATAATCGTATTTTCCAAAATGTCTCAGGCTATTCATTTAAATTGAACACAATGCACAAAAGCATCCGTATTATCAAAGACATGTCAGCGCAGTTAAAGCAGAGAAAAGCTGCAGGGTTAAATACAATAAAGGTTTGCTTTTTTTCTAGTAATTTGTAGCATGGAGACACAGAATTTACAACCAGTGTGTCACAGCGTGGTTTCTGGCTTTTCAAACAGCACTTGATGCCAGAGAGGCACTGAGGAAAACTGAACTTCCGACATAGCTTCACGCCTAAGTTGGCAGGGTGGGATCGGCGCTAAAAGCTTTTTAAATTTACGGATTTTTCTGATTCGTGTTTTCTTCAATCTGCCTCTGGAATGTGACTTTTGTTTCAGCGAGAGGAACCCCAGAGAGGCCTCACGATTTTGTCATCCCACATTATAAATAGCTGTTGTTATTTGCCACTTAACAGTTCGTTTTCAAATCTGCCCATGCCTAAGGCTTCTTTCTGTGACAAGCCCGCCCGGCTTACCGCGTACATTCCAAGCCACGTAGTAACCGCGCAGACTAAGCACACCCACTATGCACACACCTGGAAACAGACCATCATCTTCACAATGCTCTCTGCAGTGTTTGTGGTATTCTCTTTTTTGTCGTATTTTCTATTCCATTAGTCTTTTTTAATTCTTGTCTCTTCTTTTTTTCCTCTCTCCTCTCAGTATGTTCCTTTTTTGTACTCCCCATGATCTTTCTTTGTTTCCTATATTCCCTTTTCTAAGAATTCTGAGCTCATGCATTAAAAATTCATGAGCATGCATGAAAGATTCATATGTAATGTCATCATCACTTCCCGTTAGGCAATGTGTCATTAGTTGACCTTGGTTTTATTTCCAGATATGCTCCATTTCTTGAAGCTCATCTTGCACAGAAAGCAACACAGTAAATACACACTTTAAATGTATGAAATAATGTTTTGAAAAAAAAATCTGAATTCTAAAAAGTTTCCTTTTAGTCACAAACTAGAATTAAGCACAGAAAGAATGTGGATTCTTGTAATTTTATTTTCATAAAACAAAACACTGTGATGTTTGATTTTCATTTTTTTTTCCACAGAGAAAGTTCTTTTTTGCTCATCTTATCTGTTAATTATCAGATATTCTGTAAAATGCCAGAAGGCTCATCATTTTTTAATCAACAGACGCATTGTAAAGCTGACATTTTGATTTAAATGTTTGCTTCCAAACCATAAATGCAAATGAAGCATATCGGTATCTTTCTTTCTGCATTCATGATTAATATGGGTATGTTTGGAAAATACATGTATGTTAAATGGCGTCATCTGAAATCCTCACTTTCAAATGAGTCTTGACCTTTTCAAACTGTTTTGACATCTTCTGTTTGTATTCTACAGAATTTTTCCAGGAAGCAGAATGAAATGGCATCAAGTGTTAGCTGTGGCTTCAGTTATAGAGGGTTTTTTTGCATGTACTACATGTTTAATGCATGTACCATGTACCAGAGTACATGGTTTGACATGTCAAACAAGGCTACAAGTACTTATAGCTCATTCAATACATTTATAAGGGACCCACTGGGAGCTAGTTCAGGCAGTGTTTTCACTTTCACCCTCTGTGTAGTTTCACTTTACAGCAAACCAGGATCTAAGTCAGTATACCATCCAAGTCTTGGTGCAGCCTGTGTGCTGTGGAGATGATCCAGAGCACATTAGGGAACAACCTTCAATCCCCTATTTAGAGACCTTGAAAAACAAATTTAAAATCAGCCAATTAATGCAGTTCATGGGACCTTTAACACACCTATCTCACACGTCTCACACTTATCTACCTGCACTTTATTTTTAAAGAATTCATGACCTGTCGGTTCCCACAAGTTGATGTTCAGGTCTTAATGAAATGTCTATAACGCGCTTTGATCAAAATGTCAGAGATAGAGTTCAACCTTTGGTTCTTTTGTTTTCCCTTAACATATTTTCACTCCACAAGTCCATCTTTTGAAGTTAGTGTTACAGCTTTGAAAATAATACTTCAGAGCAACAGTGCTGGATGAAGATGCTGGAAAACTAGTTTTTAATTTAGTGGGCACCAAAATATATGAGTCATCTAAATTAATTTGTTCATTTAAAAGATTTAGTGCTTAACCCTTGCACCAGGTTTTTGACTGAAAAGAGACTTCAGATAAAAGCCTTTGCTCAATGACAACATGTAAATGCTACTTTCTCCAAACGATTTTAATATCCTTGCACTGCATTCATGACAGTCAATCATTCATAACTGCTCTGGTGGATCTGTATAACTTCCATTTTTTTTCTCAGCACTGTGGTTAGCGTATCATTTATTTAGTCATGAAGTCTTTTGATATTGTCAAATATTTAAGAATGAATGAAGGATAGGGTTAGATGGAGGTGGATGATTTACTGTGGAAACCCCTGAAGGAACTACTGAAAGGAAAAGAAGAAGGAAATTTAGAAAAAAAAAAATGACTGGAATTAATAAATGTTAACACGCTAATCAAGGAGAAGTTCATTAATAAAAAAATATTTTAATGATGCAGACAAAACTGACATCCAATTCCAGTGAAGCACTAATATGAACTTGATATGAAAGTCACAGTAATTTCCACATTTTTGTCCTGCTTTTTCAAGAAGTAACCGTGAGTTTACAACAGAGTATTTTCCATCTTCAAATCAGGTTCTCTCACTGTGGTATTCAGCGTTTTTTGCTTGTCTTCTAAGCTTGTACATAGATGTGCATTTTTCACTTCAGCTCTGTGAGAGTCGTGGGTTGTACAAAATCAATACTGCCTCGCAAAAAGTAGGCCGGAGCATGCACACGTTGCCATTACTATAAACCCTATTCACTGGCACCGTGAGAACAGTCCGGTGTTGGATTAAACACTTCTTTTTTTTATAGAAATTTAAAAATGAGGAGATCGCATAGAAAAGAATAAATGTGTTTGATCACTTGTTGAGGGAGTTAGATCTCTTTGAAGGATCCTTCTCCATCACTCATTCAGCCCAATTTGGCAGAAAAGGATGTTTTATAACTACGTTCCTCTTATTGTGTGTCTCATTAGTAAAGCAGTCACTGTTTTATTGTGCTCAGACAGTTTATTTGGACAGGTTTGCACTGCAGTAGGTACTTCTGATGTCAGGAAGCATGTTAGACCCAAGTATGGCATTATTCACAAGATGGCAGAGACAAACAACATCAAAACTCAAACAAGCAGCAGATCACTTTATCCTGCACAGTGTTGCTAATCTGATTTAAATAAATAAAATAAAAATATAAATCGTCCCAGATGGAGAGAATGAGGGAGATGAAGATGAATGAACAGCCAGCTGTTGCCAGTTTTTCCAGTGACTAAGTCATTATTTACTTAATCACACTGTCAACGTCACAACTGGTCGCAACATAGTAACCTGGGTTTTTTTCTATTGCCATCAACATTCAGAAGAAGCAGTGACTTTCCCTGGATGACCGTTTCCAGGTCCAGTGTTACATACAACCTGCTATTAAACTGCTTCATCAGATGTAACATCTTACTGAATGTTCTTGTGTAAAGGTTGCTTGTGGGCATCATTGTAATTTGCAGCTTTAGCCATCTTCAGCAACAACGCACTTCATCTCTTTCAAGATCAACAAGGATGTCAGTCAATTAGGCAGCATCTGTACTGGCTTTACCAACGCGCACTTGAATTACAGCCTGACAGTAGATTATCTGGTGTTTAACTGATTTTCAAGGACATTGTGGAGCTTTTGAGGCTTTGAGGATCAGTTCCCTTTCAAATTCTGAGACTGCAGTCAGGTTCAAGTTCAAGTTTAGGCTAGACTTGAAATGTTAAACCAGATATTAGTTAGCTAAGAGCTAACAGACACATAAGAACTGTTGCAGTATTTAGTTCACTGGGTCCCCTGAGGGCATTGAGGTTGAATTATATTGTCCGAGATGTACTTACTCGTTCCTCAGAACTGTCATTACCTGCTTGAGCTTTATTCATGAAGTCTACCGTCGCCCTGTGGGTTAGGGTTCCATGTTTGCTGATGAGTGACGTAGTAATGTGAAATGACACGACGCAGTGGTCGTGCAGAGGAGTCTGTCTCAACATCTTGGATGCATTCAGATGGACTACCTTAAGTGTCTATTCATAGTTTTTAAAAGGAGCTTGAATTACTTGAATACCTCCTGCAGCATTGCAGATGGTTCAGGAACACCAGTCTGTCAAGCTTCTGTGCTCTGCTTTGCTCCTTGTGTTGCATTTTTTACATGACAAGTATAAGTATCCATAATGGAAGAGTAAGATCAAGCGAAACCGTGCCAATTTATAAGAAGTGCTGTCATTACAGAAATGTGCCAGTTATCTCTACTTCCAGCATACACATTAGATTTACTGTTGGTCAGATGTTACCATTTTCCTGCCATTTGAAAACTTTGTTGTTTTTAATTCATTTCTTTCAAAGACAAAAATAGAATGAAAATCATTTATTTGATCAGTTGTCTGATCTACCATGTCACTATGTTTGTCTTGTGATATAAAATTAAGTTCTTTCACAATACACTATGAGGCAGATTTCTAATTAGTTCAACACTTAATTGGAGTCAGCAGTTTAACCACCTGGATTCCAATTAATGAAATGAGTTTGGAAATGTGGCTTAAAGCTATTTTATAATGTATCATTATCACTTACATTTTTATTTACATTAATATTAATGACTATTCATGGCTTTATTAGTGTACAATCCAATCTGTTTCCAAAAAACATTCTGAGTTGCTCTTCTTGCTCATGTTCAAATTAACAACCATCTCTGATTTAATGTGATTCCAACTCCAAAAAGTAGGACTTAAATAGCTGTCCATTAGTAGATGCTCAGCATCAACCAGTGACCACAGCCAGTGCTACAGACTGGATCACAGTCGGTGCTGGTGTGTTGGACCAGTATCATGCAGAAAACCTCCACCAATGGATTGGATTTCCCCCCAAGCTGAACTGGAACTGTCCAGCCTGGCCTGTATTCCTTTTAGCCACAGGCGGTGAAGAGCGCACCACATTCCAGAGCCGACAGAAAGATGACCATCCCAGAATCCAGGGAGGACACTAGTGAGAACAAGAGGAAGTGGCTCCCCCCATCTCCCATCCCTGCACCACCACTTCAAGGAGGACTAGAGGCACATCCCATGAGCCTCATAGAACACAGAGGAGGAAGGGGGCACATACACGTAGGGCCCCACAGCAGCACCACACAGGCCCCCCAACAATGTTTGATGGTGTTAGGATTTTATCAAATTATTTAAATGTAAAGATTACACATTTCTTGGGGTGGCCTCTCACATTCATGTTTTTCCACATTCCTGGCTGTTTCAGACTGTTTGGGGTTGCTGACCTGAGTCTCTCATTGTTTGGGTAAAGCAATGCACAGGAACAGATAACTCAAAGCATTGACAGGTTAACAACTCTTTCTGGGTACAAAGACGAGAGAAGATCAGTGTTCTGGGTTCACTCTCTACCATCAGCATGTTGGTGTTAGTGGACCTCCGGCCGGATAAATTGTGCATGGCAGAATAAAGCTTAAACTGACTTATAATTCTGTTCCCAGATGCTTCCTTCGAGCAGCAGATAAAAAGAACACATATTTTAACTAAAAATTAACAATAGGAGGCAGAGTTGGAAATAGCAGAGGTGAAAGCAACACCATGTAAGGTTGTGCTCTTTAGCACCCTCCTCTGGTTGAGAAATGCAACTGTCTGTTAGCCATGTCATAAATACTATTGCTGTGAGCTCCTCTCTAGGAGCAAGGCAGCACAGGAGAGGAACCGGTGAAGAACCGCTGGCTCTGATACGACATTCGTAGTGATAATGTATGTTAGATCTTCACCTTATAGTTAGCATCTAGCTAACTCCACGTGGCAAATATTGTGACAACTCCTGTAAACTAGTTGCACAATTTGATTGACAGTCGGGAGGCATGTCCTTCTGAGTGCGGCTCGCACATCAACTTACATAGTCCTTATGCAGGCCATGTAGACCTGGGAGTGCCAGGATGGACAGGACCAGAAATGAGTAGACAGAGGGCCATTGCATGTCAGATTCTTTTGAATATGGGATACTTGGATATGACCATTCATAAGTCAGTGAGAGTTGGATCCTGCCACAGTTGCCTTTCATTACCAGTTCTATTCATAACTTCTATGGACAGAAAGTCTGGGTGCAGCCAATGGAAGGAAAGTTGGGAAAAAATGAGCACCTTCAAATCTGAGACCAAGGTTATTGGTCGGTAAACGGTCAAATGTCTTTTTGGGCTGGTTTTTTGGTTCTGCCTCAAGTGGAAGAGTTAAAGTATCTCAGGGTCTTGTTCATGAGTGAAGCAGGTGATTGACAGGCAGATCAATGTGGCGTCTAGAGTAGTTTGAATTCTACTTGTGGAAAAACAAACAAACAAACAAACGACTCTTTGTTTACTGGTTGATCTTAGCGCTGACCCTGAGCAGTGGTCATTAACTGTGTGTGATGACTGGACCAGATTGTGAATAAAAGTGGCTGAAATGAGTTTCCTCAGCAGGTAGCAGGTAAAGGTGCTTTGGGGATCAACAAGTTACAATGATGATGAGGGTTGACAAATACCTATAAATGCAATAATTCTCCATAGATTCTTTAATATCAGATTTTTTAAAATAATAATTACAACATTTTCAAGGTCACAAGAGAGCAAGCTTCAGGGGTCTCAAACTCAGTTTACCCAGGGGCCAGTGGACGCTGAGGCTGGGGCTGCATCAAGTAACCCCCTCCCAAATACAAAAAAAAAAAGAAAAGAAAAGAATAGAGAGCTTAAACAGTTCTTCAGAATATGAACAGTTCATTTCAGACACGGGTCTGGAGTTGTAGTGTTCACTTAACAAGATGTGAGATTTAAGCAGTTTAGAACTGTTTTACTGTTTTCAGTTTTATATTATTGGATTTAACCCTAAACATAGTCAGCTTTGAGTAAGTAAAGTAAGTGATTAAACACATGCATGAATTCTTCTGACTCTCAGAGCTCAACCAAACTATTAGTTTTAGTTTTAGTTTAGTAACTTGACAGCAAACACCATTGGAAGCTGTCACAAGCCTGAACTATGGAAGCCTGTGAGGGACAAAAATATAAAAGCCATTGCAAGCGCGACACGCGCAAAAACTCAGCAAAAAGGTGCATTTGAGAAATGCACGTGGGACACGCTAACACTAAACTTTGCTATCAAGTGGGGGACCATGAAATATCATGCTGCGGGCCGCGAGTTAGGGACCCCTGTTTTAAAAGCAGAAATTTATGACTGGTGGGTATTTATTCCACCCTGGTGCATCTTGGTATGTTTTACCAAGCATTTTGCTTTTGTTTATAAGATGCATCCAAAGAAGTGTGTTTTTGGTTGTGAGGGAAATGTGGCCAACATGTGACTCAGTGGATGCAGCTTGGTTTTCCAATGGAGCAAATATATTAGTGTTATCATGACACTTAACAGACAACTGTTTTATGAAAATGGTCCAGTCTACTGCTGCGTTTGCAGCAAGATTAAAGTCAGCGCTGCACCATTTCTAGAAGCTTGTCAGTCTGAACAGCAAGTGATAAGTAAACTGTTTGTGTTGTGATGGCAACCGGCTTGTGTGTTAACAGTAGTGCACATCAGGGGCTTAGTTTTTTGAGTTTCTGGTTTCAGAACAGATGTTCAGAGTTGGTGCAGTTAACTCTGAGTATGTTGATTCTTAGTTACTGTGACTATTAAACGCCATCATCATTTGAGCTGCGATCCCATGATTCACTATGGCAACACCAATAAATGGAAGAGATCCTCATACTCTTCTGTGTTGAATTAGAGATTTTATTGTAGTCATGTGGCTTATTTGCAGAAAGATGATTACAATCATGATGGAAAGACAACTGATGAGAATATTCCTCCTTAATATTCACTTTAAAAACATTTTGAAGGAATGGGAAAATCAAAAAGTAAAATCATCCATGGAGCCGAAATGGTAATATGGATCATGTGGGATAACTTTGACAAAAACAAATAAGACCTAAGAGTCTTGAAAAATCATCAGGGTGACATGAGTAAAAGCCATGGCAGTTACCATGGTAACAGTCTCCAAGTATGAGTTACCTCGGTTTGTGAACACAGCTCAACTGAACCCCCTTGTTTGGGTTGAATTAACGCTTTGTGAAAAGCAAAACTGTGAGGTTCCCTAATTTCAGGTTGCACATATTCAAGAGTTTCTACATAACCCGCTTCCTGAAAAGGAGCTCAGGCTAAGACAGTCTTGATTGTGAGCAGCTAAGGAGGCAAACATAGTGATCATTGTGATCGTTCCTGTTTCAGCCACTCCATCAACAATTCTTGGCCTACTTCAAAGGCTGACCTAGCGAATGAGGCATGTTTAATGAAGTTTACGGAATTTGCACGTAAAAAGGACTCAGACTTGACAAACCACATAAAATTATGTTGTTTTATCATTTGAAGCTACGTTCATTTCTAATATATCAGTGTTTTTATATACTTCTTTTAAGTTTTTAAAATCATCAATGCATGTAATTCACTCTGCTGCATATTTGTATTTTGAAGCAAATGTCTCACCTTGGTTTATTGAAATCTTTATTAACTTCAACACAGAGGGCTGAGCAGCCATGTGTAGCATGGCCAGTCTGCTCCCTGCTCTCTGTTTGTTATGTTCAGCTACAGAGAGAAGGATTAGTGAGCAGGGAACACAGACGAACTGAGAGACGAGGTGGGGGACTGCTCAGATTCAACAGTGTAAGACGCCTGTAGTGCAGAGTCTGCTTTTTGGGGCTTACTGACATTATCAAATGGATTGACATTTCAAATATTTGCAGTACTCAGCAGGTCCAAATGCGGTATAAGTGAACCATTGGTCTCCCACTCCTTCGCCACCCAGCAAGCCATGCATGGCCATTTCCCCACAAGCACAGTCTCTGATTTTAAGACCTTTACAGTGAAGACAGTCTGAAAGCGTAGGTACCTTCATCGAAACGGGCCATTGACCTGCACCAAATGCAATGGAAGAAGTGTAAGAAAAACATTTGAAAGTAACTGGCACCGAGAGATTAATTTACTTCACAGCAGAAATGCAGTAAAGAGAAGTGAGTCAAGTGTTTACACCATCTTGTCTTACAGAAGATATTGTGTAAGTGCACATGAACATCTGCACCGTGTCTGAGGTGAATTAAAAACAATATTCTACATGATGCTGACATAACAGCAAGGCCTGAACTGTGTAGAACGCTCTCTCTGGGTTGGGGATGAAGTTCTGTACCGGTCCGTTGTGGTGAAGAAGGAGTTGAGCCAAAAGGCGAGAGTCTCTGTTTACTGGTAAATCTATGTTCACACCCTGACCTATGGTCATGAAACTGTGGGTAGTGACCGAAAGAATGAGATCACAGATACAAGCAGCTGAAATGAGTTTCCTCCGTAGGGTGGCTGGACTCGCTCCCTTTGAGATAAGGCGAGACGCTCAGTCATCCCGGAGGGACTCAGTATCAGGCAGCTTCACATCAACAAGAGCCAGTTGAGGTGGTATGGGCATCTGGTGAGGATGCCCCCTGGATGTCTCCCTCGAGAGGTGTTCTGGGCATGTCCGACCGGAAGGAGGCCCTGGGGCAGACCCAGGACACGCTGGAGAGATCATGTCTCTCGGCTGGTCTGGGAACGCCTCTGTATTCCCCTGGGAGAGCTGGAGGAGGAGGCTGGGGATCGGGGCATCTGGGCTTCCCTGCTCAAGCTGCTGCCCCCGCAACCTGACATCAGATAAGTGGGTGGATGGATGGATGGCGTGAAGTGTATTCCTTTCAAAGAGCATTTGCAAGTGTAAAAAAACAAAACAAACAAAAAAAACAACAGTAAGAAATGTAGCCCACAACTTATTGCTAACATACATCCTTCTTGTTCGTTCATTGCTGGACTCAAAGGAACAAACTGTTTCAATTTCTGCCCAATTATGCGCAAGTATGAGGATCACTGCTGCTCTGAAACCCAACCACCTCATCGACATGAAGCTGTAGGCTGGAGCCAAATTATAAGTACATTTGTAGTTGCTCGTCTTTGTGGGAGGTGACTGACTAAACTACCTTAGCAACGTGCAGTTAATCGTGCAATGACTATGTACATTACTAAGATTACTGAACACTCAGAGGCTTCTTACTGGTACTTACATCCCTCACTGAGCCAGCTATTGATGTCGCTAATAATAAGCCAGCACTGGTTACTGATCAAATGAGACAGTGAGCTGCTATCATTCCTTGATGATTGTGTGAGGGCTGTCAGGTTGCATGCATTCATCATGTCACACAATTAAACCCATTTACACTCTCTCACGTCACACACCACACATATCTCGTGTTGAGCATTGATTGATGCATTTATAAAAGTGTGCAGACCCTTCTATTCAGCACAAAACTGAAGCTTGTCATGCTTTTTCATGGAGGGAAAGGGACTGTTGCCAGGTTACTGTGCATAGCCACAAAGGCTCTGTCGCTTAATTTTAGCGCTGTTAGCTCTCTGTAGCTGAGTTGCTACATCCCATGTTGCATGGGATGTGCTTGGATGCGCTGTGAGGTGTTCTTATCTTGAAACTTCTAACCTTGCATAACCCAACTAGATTAACAGGATCTGTCAAGGTAAGTAGCTCTTTTTTTGTGTAAAATAAATCGTAAAATAAATCATTTAATGATATGGAATTATTAGATTCGCTAATTGTTGTCGTTTCTAATTGAGCAGGTTGATTATTGACCAAAAGAGAGAGAAAAGGAGAGATGAAGAGAGAAAGATGAGAAATGAATAGAGATGGGAGGTGAATAGAGAGATGGAGAGATGAGAGCTAAATGGAGAGATTATACATAGATGGATGGATAGAAGCATTGCTGATTGAGGCGTCTATGATGAGTGTGTTTTTGCTCGTCAACACAATGATGCTCACGTCAGATGATATAAGAGGAAATTATGGCTGGAGCTGCTGTCATTCCAAGTTTTATGTGCTGTTTTCATTCTTTGACTTAAGTTAAATTTGTTAAAAGCTCCACCTTCGGACCACTCTGAAGACTATGCAGTTAGCTCTTTATGTTTGATATTCATGTGAGTTTAATATTTTTCATGGTTGAAAATATTGCTTTTTAAACTGACAGATAATGGGAAAATGTGTCCTCAGGCATGACAATAAGAGGAAGCACAACTCTCTCAAAAGGAAGAAGTGACTGAGACTGAGATACTACATACAGTCATCACTGGTTTGCATATTTATGTCATTGTTTTGCTTTTTTATAACCATATGTGGCTGATATGATATCACTGTGGTGGTTTTGCCTCTCTGTATTGTTCTGCAGTATTTCATGTCTTTTTTTTTTGTTGTTGTTGATATGTTGTGATTGCTTGATGAGTGTCCTCTGAGTTTATTTTATCTATCATTGCAGTATTTTTCTTTATTGTTAACTTTTAGCCCTAGCTAGGTAGTAATGCTTTCCAGTACGGCCTGCAACATCCAGGGTAATCTCAGAGGTATTTCTCTTTTTTTTAACAGTACAGATTATTCTAACAGATATTACATAAGGAACTAGGGAACAAGATGGAAAATTGTAAAATATCGGGATAACAAATCTTAAAAATAATCTACACTGCTATGGTTATTTAACGACGAGGAAACTTTCACGTAATGACAGGGTACAGAGTGACCTTAAAATAATCTTGATATTTAGAAGAAATTATGCTGCAGTTATTTTAAGGCTGAAGCCTGTTTATGCTTCTGCACAGCAGCTGTACGTAGGCTACGCTAAGCTGTTTATGACATTTATACTTCTGCATTATTGGAGCACCACTCTTTAATTCCACCACCATCTATTAGGCAACAGTGCACACTTTTTCTGCAGCGCTGTAGCTCACAGGTTCCTTTTTATTTACATCCTATATGTAGCTCAGACATAGCAATGGAGCAATAAAGTACCTTTTACATGAATTCACCTACAGCAAGCCCCACCCCCCTTGGTTACTGTTGCTAGGTTTGACAAGCTAATGGGATTTGTATAGCGATCTCACTGTCTCTCACTGCACTCCTGCGCTGCGAAATACTGGCTGATTTTTGGAGGAATAAGGTGAATATTTAAGATAGGAGTGGACAGAAGGGCTTGCAGTATGCAGTTGAAGGATATATTCAAGATGTCTTGCTCACTCTGCAACAAAATAATGATAAAATATGGATTAAAAAATAGAAGCTAAAGCTTACAGATCACAGAGCAAGAGTGAACCACTGTGAGATAGAGGCCCACAAAATAAAGGAGCCACACTGTTCCTGTAAAGCTGGCTAGGTGTCTGTTCACTATTACAATTATTAAAAGGCAAATGTAGTAGGTCTGTATAACATAACATGGAGCAGGTTGGCTAGTTTTAGTTTAGTTTAGTTTAGTTTTTTTTCATTTTGGGTTCACTAACAAATCAATCAATCAACTTTATTTCTAGAGCACTTACCACAGATAGGACTCACAAAGCGCTTTACAATAAAATGCGGAGCAGGATGAAAAGAAATTAAAAACAGACGGCTTAAATACACGTAGAAAGCAATAAAAACAAAAAGAAAAGAAATAAAAACAAAATTAAAAAGAGATAAAAAACAAAATAGATTGTTCAGTCAACTAAAAGCTTGTCTAAATAAAAGGGTCTTCAATTGTCTTTTAAAAGAGTCAGCTCAGTTGGTCAGGCGCAAAGAAAGAGGAAGAGCGTTCCATAAACGAGGGGCGATGGATTGAAACGCGTTATCTCCTGGCAGTAAAACATAATACTACGGTTATTAAACATATTTACTTGCCTTGGAGCAGACAAAGCTGTACTTATATATATGTACTGATATTTGAGGTGTTCAGCTGGGTTTGAGGCCGTTCTCATAGTTTAATCCACAGTCTACACTTTTCGGGGGTTTGAAAAAATAATGCCTCTTTCCAACCTCTCAGGGTAACAAGCGTGGAACAGCGTTTAACCATAATTATGAAAAACAACGTCCACACCAGCTCCAAATTAAAAAGAATGCTCTGTTTCTGTTGAAGTCAATGGGGCTTTTTTCTGAAGTTGCCGGACTTCCGGTGGGAGCCTGTTGTGTGTTGTACTGTGATTGGCCAGTCTGTGTTTTGGGGGCGTGGTTAGCGATAGGTCAATTGGAGCTGATCAATGGTGAGCACCAAGTTTTTCCATTGCAGCAAACTACCATTCTACCCGACTTAAAGAAGAAATAATGACAAATTTGAAAATGACGAAGAACAAATCTATCATTGTTACAATGTCCACAAACAGAATCTGCTATCAAAACAGATGCTACACGTCAATGTCCTCACCATCTGAGGAAGGGAACCAAGTCTTAATAGCAATCCTTGGCAGGGCTGGAGTAGGACTCATTTTCAGCCCTGGAGTTTCATGCCTCAGACCGGCCCACTTTACATCACAACCTATTATTAAAACCATGTGATTATAAGCTTACTTGTTTACATGTTTCTACAATAGCGCACTGTTCTGTAAATTCTTGTAATTCAGTGTATTTTTCCAAAATATTTCCAATTCAGTGCAAATCAGGGTATTTATGAGGGTGATAAGAAAAAAAAGTATGTATTTCATATTACTTTCATCCTATTCCCTTTCAGTTGTGGGCTTTGTGTATTTACTATCTCACTTTAAATGATAATAAAAATAACAGGTCACTTCTATCGTTTAGACAGAAAGTGGTTATACTGGAACTAATTTGTGCTTATTCCCAGCAGCTCACCAGTTCCTTCCACACTGACAGGAGCATCTCCTCATCACTACTGGCTCCTGGATCTGCTTCTGACACTACATTACATTTTAAAAATGCTCATAATTCTCAGCACAAATCTCCAATTTTTACAAAACCTTCTGATCAGTTCAGGTCAGTTTCATTAATGTTTAGTGCTGAATCAGGACACCTTCCATATGGAGCAGGTCTACACCATACTCTTCATTATACTGTATTAATTCTGATAATATTCACTCAGTCAGTACTCCTACCTGCCCACCTGGACTTGTGGGCTCATGGCTGGTTCTTGGTGCTTCTGACTCTGAGAGGCTACAAGACAAAGTTTCCCAGTCATGTGGCATCGCATCATACTATTATTTAAATTATACAACGTTACGTTATATGCCACAAAACTACACAATACATTGACTTGACGATTAATTAACTTAAATCGTGTTTTGAAGGAAAAGTTCAGCATTTTACCCGTCTCATCGTCCTCATTTGATGTTACAAACCGTTTTAGTGGAAAAGGTTGCCAATTTTCACTGTTTCCAAAGCTTTTCCGCAACAACCTTTATCTTTCTACTTTCCATCTTTTGAACACCTCTGACCGACAGCAGTGACGTGTGATGTCAGGGTGCGTCTGCAAAAAAAAAAAGTAAATAAAACGACATCTGCCTGTGGCGGCGGACGCGGCCACGGCAGTAGATGTGTCTGACAAATAAAAAAAGAGACAACACCGGCTCTTGTGGCCCAAACATCTTACCGGCCCACCAGGAATTGTCCCGGTCCTCCCGATTAGCCACTCCGGGCATGATCCTTGGTAACCTTAAAACAAAATGATCAGATGATAATAAATAAGCTGGATACCTATAGCCTGCATGATTCCTAACTGAGAAACGACCTTTCCAGAAGGTAGTTACCACAGCGTGGCATGTTTTCAGCGTACTATTGTTTACCTGTTGAGGCCATTATGGACAACGGTACACTGATGTAGCTTGAAAATTTTTGGATACAAAATGAAAACCAAATTGTGAAGATAAATGGAAGGCAAGATCAAGACAACATTGACAGAAGTAATCCAAATATGAGAACAACAGGAAATTGTTGAAACAGCTATATTTCCATACCTTAGGTACTGCAGGGTGCAAAAGACTTGCAGATCAGTTTACACACTACTACAGAATCAAAAGTCAGGAAAATAAGCAGGGTGTACTTTAATCAACCATCCAAAGTATAGTTCTCAGTGACAAGGCAATAGGTTAAAATGGACCCACCTAGGGCTGAGATTGATCAGAACTTGGAAAAAGTGAATTCAAGAGTGTGCCAAAGTATCTCCCAAGAACAAGAACCAGTAATTATCACAACAACAGATATCAGAGTCAAAGTCTCAAATCCACAAATGCCTATCAGCTGAAATTAACTGCTGCTATGGGATGGGGTTACCAATATTGTAGGTATATCGTTGGTTTTAATCAACAATGGACAGTCCTGATCATGAAGGCACATTCTTACAAGTTATGGCCAATAATCCACCTCCACACAACATGGATCAATACATGACAGGGTCCAGAAATTAACAGTAAGGAATCCTGGAGGAGTCAAGTATCAGCTACAGGCTAGCAGATCTGCTAGTTGAGCCTGGATTTCTCTCCCATAATTACAAACTGGCCCTGCATCACATTAAAGTCACCCCCTTACATCCTTTCATTCCCATCAGTTTAAGTACAGAGCTAAACAGTCTATTTAGGATGCCATCATTGTAGCTACCCACATGCTACCATGTAGCTACCATGTGAGGATGCTCTTCATTGACTTTAGCAGTCTCACTGCCAAACTGCTGCACCTGTGCTTTTCTAAACTATCTCAGTGTTCCCCCTACAAGTATAATAGAGGGCCGCTGCCTGAATGGCTGGATTCATGAGCGATTATGAGTTTACCCTTCAGGTTTCAAGATTACGTGTTAGTTGTGTATTTGACATGTTATGTTTTTTCTAGAATTATACATTTAAAAAGAATGACTGATGTCAAATAAATATATTGCTATTGCTATCACTCTGAACACTGGTGCTCCTCCTGGTCATGTGACGGGTCCACTTACAACACAGTACAGTGTTCACTTGTCCACTCATCCAAGGCCATCATCAAATTTGCTGATGATGCAATAATTTTCAGACTCATCTCTTGGTGTTCAACACGTCTAAGACCAAACAGCTGATGCTGGACTCAAACGCATCCCCATTCTACATCGATGGGGAAAGTGCAGAGCCAGTGAAAACCTTCTAATTCTTTGAGGTTTTCCTATTTTTGGACATCTCCTGGTTAGCAAACACTACTGCCACAAGGAAAAGGACACATCAGAGACACCACAGACAGAGGATACTCGAGAGAAACAACATGGACGAGACGACTCATTTCCTTTTATCATCCTGACGTAGTACAGATCAGTGTGGTATGCAGGATGTTCTGTTGCTGACATGAAAAAACAGCAAGGCCTGGTGAGAATGGCAGAAGACTTGCCACTGCACGCCACCTCAGTAGGGCTCAAAACATCTCCAGAGACTGCTCCGACCCTGGTTATCATCTGTTAGAATTGTTGCTTTCTGGAAGACGATACAGATCAGTGAAAACACACACCAGTAGACTCAGAGACAGTTTCTTTCCCAGGTCCATAAATATTTTAAACAGTGCACAGAATAAATATACTGAATAAATGGCATCTTCCTTTGTTATTCTTGACATCTTAGAACCTTAAGACCTCCATAGTTTTATTTCTTTATTTATAATTCATATTGTACATGTTTAATGTATTATAAATTATGGTCCTAAGTCTTTATGTGTGTTTTTAACACCAGCTTAGGTTCACTAATAACAATTTCCTTGTTTGCTCTTTCTACAATGACTAAAAGAAACTATTGTAATGTATTCTACCTTCACACCCTCCTAGCAAATGGCAACCATGAGGATGCAACAGGAAGTAAATATCCAGAAGAAAGATCCACATCCAACCAGCTGAAGGGAAGAAGAAAGACCATTTGATAAACAGTTGCCTATTAAATGCTACCTTTTTGATGATAACCTATCAGCATTTACTCTTTAATACTGGGCTGGGTGATAATTATTGTGCTGTAAATTTGAATGACATGGAGAGAAATCTACCTTCACAGCCCTATGTAATTAATCTAATACTGTGTAATGAAACACATTTGCCCTGAGTGCTCATCTTTGACTAATGAATAAATTGACATTTTGGTGCTGAATGAGACGTAGAGGTGAAATGGTTTATATAGAGTTTGTTATTGAGATTAGTCCTCAGAGGAAGAGGCCGTTTTCCAATCAAGATAGATCAAGGAGAAGCTCATCGTTAAATGCAGCCTTGGATACTCAAACATCCTATTTTGTACATTTAAATGCCACTAATGAGGAACTCTTTTCTTCTTTTTTTCTTGCTTAATGAGGATTTTTAAAGAATGAGACAGCGTTATCCTCTCTGTCAGAGGCTTAGCGTTCTGAATGTTCCTGTTCAAGTTGACTGACATTGGAGAAAGCCATCATATTTAAGCCCCCAGGCTGTGCCATACACTTATAATAGTCAAAGGCTCTGTGTGATTCATGCAGGAAATAAATGATTCATGCAAATAATTACCTGAAACAATTACAAACACTGAGTGTGGCTATAGTCATTTCAGGAGAAAGATGAGGCTCTACAATCCACACTTTTATGTTATTGTATTAATACTATATTATGGCTTAAGAAACTTGATTATTGTGTCATGGGAGGAAGTAAACTGAAAGGAAGTCATCATAATAGGCTGATATGGTCTGACTGAAAGCCTCAGTTATGAAAAGATCTCTGACAGGAGTGTTAAGAGGAAAAAGAATCAAATGGCAGACATCAGTGATGTAGAGCTTATGGTAGCTCTACATCTGCTCTTTCAGGAGAAACTGTGGATCCAGAACTGCTTCAGCTCAGATATTTGTAGGATGTCTGGTGTGAACGGCTGTCCTGAGCCCATTCCTCAACATCTCTGGGCTGTGAGTGGGTTACTCCTGAAGGTGATGCACCTCCACTATACTTTGAGATGGTGATTTGATGTTGGTCAATTGGGGCAAAGATAGCTCAGTTTCCTCTCTGAATAATGCAACTTTTTTTAATCGTTCCACAAGATGCTTCCTCAGAATTGCTGCAGTTAGCCAGTTAGCAGAGACTTTTATGGAGAGCTGTCGTGTCCTCCATAATGTCGTCTGCTGTAGACATCCTGCCTGATTGTGTGATGAACTCACGAACAGAGATGTTCGCCAGCTCCAGCCACGTCTTTAATCCCTCACTCGTTAATTGTGGGTACTTCCTTACCTCATTGAGGCTCAGTACAATGAATCTCTGAGTCATCTTGGCCGTTCATCCACTTCCAGAAAGAATACCTCCAGTACTGAACTGTTTGCATCACTGTGGTCTGAGGGATTATTAAGCACTTTAAAATGACTTTAAATACTTTCCCATTCTTTTGTGAATCACCTACTATTGATCATACGATCTCAGATAGTTATTATTTTTGAGGCAAGGTTCACGTCCGCTGATTCTTCTTATGAAAAGTAAATTCTGCCTTTTATGGAGTGGCTCAAAGCCACACCTCCAAACTAGTTTTATTACTCCAGGTGTGAAAACTACTGACTCCAATTAGCTTTCGCTGAAGCAATTAGTACATGGGTTCAAATATTTTTAACTTAAGGACATCGCTTGTTTATTCAATAAAAGGCACACCCATTAAATGAAATGGTTGTTGGGTGGTGGGTAGCAGTGGGTGGTAGATGGTGGTCTGTTGTCGTTGGTGGTGGTTGGAAGTGGTCTTGACGATGTGGTGGATGGTCGTAGCACGTTAGCAGCAGCCTGCTAATGACACGGTGATGTTGCGTTTAGAGTCTGAAACACAGAGCCACAATTCAACGTTTGTTCAATCGCAGTGTAACATGCTGCAGATGAATTATGAATTAATGAATTTAACGTCATGCAAAGTGACTTGAATGAATCTTAAAAGATTAAAAATGGTACAGTTAGAATGTGGCATTAGATGATAATCTATTCACATTCAAGGGAAGATGAAGAAAACCAATAAACTCTTTGGTGTTTACTTTTCATCGCCATTGTATTTGACATTTAGACTTTTAACAAACTCATGCAGCCATTTTAAATGGTCATTAAAGTGTTGCAACACATCAAAGCAAGTAAGTGACATCTTGAACAGTCTGCCTCATATTCAGACAGTTTTTAACAGTTAGCCTTCACACAGTTGCCAGCATGTACAGTGGATTCAGGCTGCTACCCCACATGTCTCACAAAGTCACTTTCGTAATCACAGAGGGTCCAGCGGGCAAATCTTTAGACGCCCATTTGTTAGCTGACTCAGCAGCCGGTTGGACAGGAAGCTGGCAGATTGGTCAGTTCATCTGGGATAAGCGATGAGGCGAAGGAGGAAAAAGTAGGAGACGGGCTCCTCTGTGATTAAAGGCTGGGGCTTCTGACATGCATGATAGCCCTGTGACTCTGGTGACCTGGCCCAGGAGAGATAAAGTGACGGCTTTTCTTCATCCCTTCTGCCGCATCCACAGCTGCAGTTGTATTTCACCCGCTTCTTGTGCAACCTTTTTAACTGTTTTACTGCAGTCTCTGCAACCTGTCTCGCCTGTGTCACTCAACCTGCTGGAGAGGTGAGCAGGGTGTAATATAAAGGGTAAAGAGAAACAAACAAAAAAGACATTAGAGTGGATGAACCTTCACCAAAGAGAATAAAGATCTAAAGTTCACAACGGAGGAGAGATGAATAAATAAAACATTTAATCTGTTCATAGCATGGTTCAGTTGCTTCTTTCCTTCAGGCTTACGCTTGGAAGTGGAGATGTTTATGCGCTCAACCTAGCAACACTGGAGGGTTGTGCGTCAGAAAAAAACTTCACCTATGCATAATAACAACTCACGCATAACGTCCGGGACATGCTCTTAATTCAGATGCAGTCGAGGAAATTAATTGCACTGTAAATGTTGATCAACAGAAACCACCGCTGCCTCAGAGAGGCCATCAGTAAACCATTTATCATCTCTTCCACTGCTGCCCGCTTCGCTAATCAGATCTACTCATCATTACAGCTCTGCGGCTGGACCGAGGAGCCGACTCCCTGCAGTCTGCTACGTGATACATGTACTGTATGTACGTGATGTCAGTGGATGATATGTGGCCAATGCAGGGGAATATTAGATAAGATGAGGCAGAATCACGCATGATGTGGCTGAAAAAGCCCCCAAGGCTTTGAACTATTCCACATTAAGTATACGGTGAAACAGATTCTCAGGCAACGTTTCATTAAATCCAATATGAAAATCCACAAAGTTCAGGTTAGTTCATAGAAAGGAATGTGAACACCTTAGACTCAACTGGTTTTCTGAATTGATTTGTTTCCAAATGTGAGCTGACTTTCATCGAAGTTACAATAGTAGACAATAATTGAAGTTATCATATATTTCTGGACCAGTGCCTCTGAAACACTCGAGGAAAAGGGAAGTGGAGCTGCACACGCTCCATCAGGCTACGGTTTACACACTGTTAAATAACTAAATCATTATTACAAATAATTATTATTTATCATAGTTAGAAATGTTGTCAGGGTCATGCACAGGCATTTTTAGGAGCTCGAGCCAAAATGGAAAGGGGACATTTATGTATATATATAATTTTTATACATACATATATACA
>JBAMYA010059088.1:0-28700 GCA_037176975.1 Arrhamphus sclerolepis | reverse complement strand
ATATATACACATATATATATTTTAGAAGAACTTAACTTGAACAGTTCTTATAAAGGAGACTAGATGTTTTTTTTTCTTTGAAAAATGAACCTCTGCAGCCAAAACTCATGTCAGCAGCTCTGTGGAATAAATGAAGAGACGCATTTTGCACAAAGCATGGCAGCAGGTTAGCCGAGGCTTCCTGGAAAGTTCTCTTCATTTAACAGACGCAGGCAAAAGCATGCTGTGCGAGAACTGGCGTCACACATTACACAAGACTTCATCGCCATGGTTACGCTTCCTGTACATGTGGCAGGTCTGACAGAGTCAGCCTGTCGGCTGAAAGAAAGCCATTTATCCCTTGGATACCTGCTCTGCTCTGCATGACAGATTCTTCCTTTAAATCTCCGTCAAAGACCCTCCAAAACCCACGTAATAAAGATTCTGCACAGATCAAAGGGCTTTAAGCAGCAAATCATGAATTACTCCAATGATTTTATTAACTTCAACATTGACATTTTTGTATTTCATTTGATTTGCAGTCACCCGACTGTAAAACCGAGAGTTCAAACAATCTTTCGGAGTAGGGCTGTGACTATATCACAGATCAGAAGTGTTGGACGGCCTTTCAGAGCTTGCTAAGTCTGAGCCCCTGAGGTTAAAGGCTCATTCATCCGCCTGCCAGCAGCAGTCTATTTAAACATGATCACAGAGCACAGACAGACAGGCATGCACACACGAATGCAAGCCAAGCGACATAATTCCTGTTAGGAATTTCAGCTCTCGTATGATTTCATCAGGACCACCTGAGACAATAAACACCCATAAGCAGTCACAACTTGTGCAGCGTCTACGGAAATATCAAACAATCACTGCGTTGACCAACTTTAAGAGTCATAGATCAATCATGTTGCTGACGGATAAAACCTTTATACACCATGTAATGGTGTTTGGGTAATGACGAATTTGTCATTGTCATATTGTCATGACTATGACAATGGCAAATTAAGACTGTGCAACCATACAAGAGGCTTTAGCTTTATTTTAGCATTATAATATCAGATGTTTAAAGTCTTCAGGAACAATTAACATTAATTCATGTAATCTGTTTAATGGATGAAGAAATATTCCAGTTAAAAACCAAAGATTAAAGTTTAGGATCAGACTGCCATGGAACCACGTCATAAATGTGGACAACGGTGTGTAAAATGACATATTGATTATTATGCCGAATGCTCGGTCGTGGTGCAGGTTATTTCACAGAGTTGTGCTTCCTTTTCTTTAGTTCTCATATGTTGTCCAGAAACAGTAACAGAGCAAATCAAGATTATCTCATGTGATCTGAAGCTGATAAATGTTGAGCAGCAGCAGTTCTGCTGACATTGCAGCACTTTATCTCTAAACCCAGCAGCAGAAGGAAGTACGACAAGCGAAAAAGAAGAACAATGCCACAAAGGAGGGGGGGGGAGATGCATGTTAGGATGCAATGTAGTTGGTGTAATTGTATTGTTGTTGTATAGTTGTTGTGGTTGTATGGCATATTTGTATTGTTGTGTAGTTGTTGTGGTTGTATGGCGTAGTTGTATTGTTGTGGTTGTATCTCATAGTTGTATAATTGTTGTATTCTTGTAGTGGTTGTATGGCGTAGTTGTATTGTTCTTGTAGTGTTGTGGTTGCATGGTGTAGTTGTATTGTTGTTGTATAGTTGTTGTGTTTGCATGGTGTAGTTGTATTGTTGTAGTGGTTGTATGGTGTAGTTGTATTGTTGTGGTTGTATCTCGTAGTTGTATTATTGTTGTATTGTTGTATAGTTGTTGTGGTCGCATAGTGTAGTTGTATTGTTGTATAGATGTGGTTGTATGGTGTAGTTCTATTGTTGTTTTATTGTTGTAGTTGTATGGTGTAGTTGCATTGTTCTTGTATTTTGTGATTGTATGGTGTAGTTGTATTGTTGTTGTAAAGTTGTTGTGGTTTGAAGGTTGTAGTTGTATTGAAGTTGTAAAGTTGTTGTGGTTGTATGGTGTAGTTGTATTGTTGTTGTAAAGTTGTTGTGGTTTGAAGGTTGTAGTTGTATTGAAGCTGTAACGTTGTTGTGGTTGTATGGTGTAGTTCTATTGTTGTATTGTTTTTTAGCTGTATGGTGTAGTTGCATTGTTCTCGTATTGTTGTGGTTGGATGGTGTAGGGCTCCACATTATGGTGCAGATACACCATTGGTTGTATGCTGAGGCATAAACCAGGCTCAGCTGTTTTTGGTATGATCTGACGATCTTTTCAGAGAAATGACATTACAAGGGTTTTACAAGGAGCCAATCAGATTTCACTTGGGTCCAGGGCTCATAAGACCATAGATTCAAGACGCTTTGACCGTTGGCAGAGTGAGGGATCGATCCCTTCACTTTACAACAGGAGGGAAACCAAGCACCAGCATCCACGATTCCTCACTTCCAGGTTTAAGGAAGTAGGAAGTAACAAATATTGTAGTTCCTTAGCTGCCCACTAGGTGCTGGCTCCAAAACAGAGCAGAAACAAAGACGCTTACATCCATGACAACTGTAGGTTAGGGTAAATGTTTTCCCAGATAGCAAAAGATGTTAATTCAATGTTGAATTATAGTCAAAAAGGTTGATTTTTGTTTAAGATTGATGGTGGATCAACCATCAAACAATCATCCAATTCTAGCCAATTAACCATGTTGAAAAGATGTCAATGAACGATCAACAATAAACAATGAACAACAATCATGTTGGTTTGTAGTTGAATTTTAATGATTGAAATGCCAACGTCTAATCAAGGTTGAATCAACGTATGCTGTTGTCATGTTAAAGTTTGTGTTCACACATTTTTGGAATATGGTAATGCAAGATAATTTTGAACAATCTAATACCCATCGTCTGCCAACAACATTTTGTGTTTAACACCAGTACCAAATGAAGAAACGTGTAATGGTGTGTTATGATGCAGACCTATCAGCAGAAACTCATTGGTGAAAAACTTAACTTTCCTAATGGGCTTCACATTGTAAATGGCTTTAGAAACGTTGAATATTTGAAATGTCAAATGTACATGAATCAATATTGATTCCTTAACTTTGATTCAGCATAAAATCAAGGCAAATATACGTGAAAATTATCATTTAGATGATGGTTGAATCAATATTGATTCCTAACATAGATTCAATATAAAATAAACTAAAATGTGCGTGTAGATCCAAATTTAGATGATAGTTGAATAAACATTAATTTAGTATCAATTATGGTTGAAAACCAAACGTTGATTCAACATATAAGTCACCACTTTTTGTATAATTTAAATGTCAGGCTTCAACATGGATTCAATATTTCTGACTAACCATATTTTCACTGTTGAGTCACTCATATTTTGCTCTCTGGGTTCATACCACACCAGG
Source organism: Arrhamphus sclerolepis (assembly GCA_037176975.1). NCBI lineage: Eukaryota > Metazoa > Chordata > Actinopteri > Beloniformes > Hemiramphidae > Arrhamphus > Arrhamphus sclerolepis. The sequence continues at coordinate 25,313 of JBAMYA010059088.1, read as the reverse complement.
TAAAATCTTTTTTATATAGCAACAAAAGCAGAACAGATGATATATTTTTACTGGCTGTGAGCTGAAAGGGTCTGAAGAAAAAGCTTAGCAAAGCAACCTTACAGGTATTAACTGAGCGTTAGCTACGCCTAACTGTAATTTCTGATGTCATCACCAAACAATATTTGATTTTGGAGGTTGCGTCAGCGGCACTGTAGCTCCTCCAATGCGGCTTGGCTGAAGATGCCAGGAGACACGATGGATCATGTCAGGACCCTTCAATGTGTCAGTATGATGGGACTTGCAGTCAATCATCTCGCATCTTGCGGACTGATGGAGGTAGATTTGGCGATACGCATATGTAGGAAAGACGACCAGTGAGTCCCAACAGAGCTCACCTTGTCCTTGTTTCAGCTCTGGCAGCACATCCTTTGGTAGCAACACATGAAATGAAGATGTTTGGACAGATGTGGTCAAAACCACAAACTCAGCCTGCCAAGCTAAAATAACTAACCGTAACTGAACTAAGGTGGCCATGTTCTTTCCAGCTTCTAGCCCTGCTTGTTCCAGTCTGGTACTGGGTAGTGCAAGGAAAAAGAAGCTTACACATTGTAGAAAACCTAACTGTGATGTCACAGGAGGGTTTGTCCAGTAATATGATATACAGTCTGCGAGGACATCCTGCTTTTCCCCACTTATCCACAGCCCTAAGGAACTAAGATGGACAGGATTATGCATTTAACTGGTCACCTCCCTGTATTCTCGTACAAACACCAGAGGGGATTCAGTTGAGCCAACCTGATTCCACAATGGCAAGTGACATGTTCCCTTCAAAATGTAGAAGTGGCCCTTTTTCCTGGTAGACCACGTAGAGACAACACAGCAGTCATTTTTTCACCATTTTCATGTAGACACACTGACATGCTGCACAGTTATGGTCATATGTAAAATAACTGACAACCCTGATGCCGTAATACACTTTACCTTCATCCACTACAGACATTTCTGATTTAATTTCCATAATTCATGTGACTGATGACTTTTTAAGGGTGAGACTGTTTTCTTTTTGTGATATTTGAGGTGGTTCAGAGTCCAAAAATGTAATTACTGCCAATGTCATTCCACTATTACCTGTTTATGACAATAAAACTTGAAACAGTGACTTCGACAAGATGTATTCAACTCTACCTACAAAAAGTAGTTTTACTTAGGTGGACTCTACAAAACAGTTTTTGTTGGTGAAGGCAGCTTACTCTGGATGACACACTGACAAGTCACTCTGATCTTTGGGAAAAATAACATTTGTCACAGTGACACAGAAGCATGTGGAATTGCAAGATTCTGTCCTGATAAATTTCTGTACAAACTAAAAGGATGGAAGGTTCGAGTGCATGTGTGTGTGACTCTGAGAGCTGTGTCACTGTCCTTAACTGTTTGAACAGCGATAAGAAAGTGCAAAGAGCCAGCTGCCAGGAATTTATCAGTAGGACAAAGGGCTAACAAAGGGAACATGCAGCAGGAAGATATCATTTAAAAATAATGAAAGCACAAAAAGTCACTGCAAAAGCTTTCGAATTTGGCATTTCACTCTGCGACCGTCTTAAAATGAATGTAACAAGCAGAAATGGAAATTAGTGGCCATATTGTATGTTCACACAGTTGCAGAAGCATTGCTGCAAAGTGAACGCCACCAGACTTTGCATTTCACAACATCTAATGTCATAATTTAACGTGAATTTCACCACAAACCTGTTTTCTCTTTTTTTTTGCATAATAACTTCAAGTTCCAGCTTTGGGTTGCACAACTTTTCACAACAAATCAAACAGTACATGCAGTGAGATTCACTTATGCAACCTCGGGCAGGCTGCCATTTGTGGAGAGTAAATACTGAATTTTCCTGTGAGGGAGCCTGGATGTTGTGTTTTTGATATGATGTGGCGGCATGGACACGAGGTTAAAGATCCAAGCTGCATGTTCCGTCAATAATCCTTCACTGACTTAACATCAGACTTTCCTGTTTTTTTGCCCACTTGTTCTGTTATCAGAATGTGTGTGCATCTATAATCATTCAACAGTTTGGAACTTCCATCCATCCATTATCTATACCCGCCTATTCCCGTTGCAGGATCACAGGGATCCAGTGGTGCACCCTGGACAGGCTGCCAGTCCATTGCGGGACCACATAAACTTTACAGAGCATAGTCACGAGCAGTTAGCCGTTGAACACATGAAATACCCCTCTTTCTGGATATTTCGCAGGCAGCAGTTTGTCGTTTTTTTTTCTGGTCACGATGACACAATCAACCTGATGTGTTGGACACCTCCTCTGTCGTGCGTTGCCCAAATGCGTACATGTGCATGCAGCATTAGCAGCATCTTCTGTTGGCACGATCCTGCTTTGTATATTTTAAATCTAAAGTCCAGACAACTTCACTGCCATGAGATCATGGGGATTATTTTCTTAGAGCAGTCAGCTCCATCCAGAGCCAAAGAAAACATCTCTTCTTTCAGCTGAATGGAGCAACCATGAAAAGTAGTGGAATTCACCTTTTTAACAGTCGTGCAGTCATCTGTGTTGGATTAGGTTTTAAATCTCCGGTTTGAGACTGAAACCATCTTGGCACTGAATGGAATATTCCGTGTAACCCTAACCGATTTGTAAATCAAATGTTTTTTAACTTCAGGCCCAGTCATATCTTCTGCTTATGCGTGTAGTCATTTTAAATTCAGACCCCCACAGCTAAATGTATTCTTATAGCAGTTTTCGTTCTTCCTCTTTATCTAATCTTCTTCATGGCCTCAGGCATGAGCCTTAAAACAGAGTGAGACATTATATGAGCTCCTATTGATGTTTCCCTGGAGCGCCTCCCCCCGCCTCCACGGGCCCCCTGAGTTCAGGGTGTGGGGGGGTTGGCTGAGTTCACACTGTGTGGCATTCGAGAAATGTGTGCTGGCTTGCTGCTGCCCTCATTCCCTGGAAGAGGAGGGGTGGGATTTTCCCTCTCCCTTCTCCTTCTTTTAAATGGTTCAGGGACCACAACTTACTGGAAGCTCTTCTCAGACCAGAATTTAAGACATCTTACTCTGGGCTGTTTGTTTTGATCAGGCATTTTGTTAACTAATAATATAACGCTATGTTCAAAATCATTTTCTCAGTATGGTACACAGCTCTAAAAAACAACAACAACAAAAAGCTCATAATTCTTTATCTACCACTGATAATAAAGGGCAACGTGAACTTTTAGTTTACAGTCAAAAGTACCTCCGTTTTTAAGTGGAATTGAATGGATCATTAGCAGACTTCCGCAGACCTTGAAAATAAGCTGGAATCAGGTGTGTTGTGGGTCAGGGAAACATCTAAGACATGCAGGACATGGGGCCCTTCAGGACCAGTATTCCACAGGTTTCTTTTAGTTATTTATTAAGGATTGCTCCTCATTAGTGCTGAAGCTGTATTCATTGGCAAATGGAGCACAGGTGTGCCAGTCTGTCCCTCACTGGTGCTGTCTCCTGAGCTGCTACATTATATCTCCACCTGCAGCTCAGCAGAGTGTCCCATCAGCTATAGTGTCTGTGTCTCCTCTTTTCCTTGACCCTTACTGTTTCTCACTGTATAGTTCAGGTTTTGTCCTGGTTTCTGTTTTGTCTCTTCCACTGTTTAGTTTGCTGTTTGGTTTGAGTTCCTCATTATAATTAAATAAAGACTTCTCTTGGAACATGCTGCCTTCTGCTCTCCTGCATGGTTCTCACCGCTTCAAAACATAACAATGATGATGCAGGATCCTCTGCGATGGACTGGAGACATGTCCAGAGTGTACTCCTACCTTTTGCCCAAAGACAGCTGCGATATTCTCCAGAAGAGCCCTGTGATGCTGGATGCGTGGATGCTGGATCCCACCACTGTGACATTGGGTCCTATTCAGGTGATGTTTGGTCCTACCAGAGTGATGCTGGCTCCTACCATGTTGATGTTGGGTCCTACCACAGTGATGCTGGGTCCTAGCATGTTGATGTTGGGTCCTACCAAGGTGATATTGGGTCCAACCATAGTGTTGTTGGGTTCAAACATGGTGATGCTGGGTCTTATCGTGGTGATGTTGGTTCTGGCCACAATGATGTTGGGTCCTACAACAGTGATGCTGGGTTCTACTACGGTGATGTTGGGTCCTACCATGGTGATGCCGGGGTAGTACCCAGTATCATCATAGTAGGGGTCCTACCATCTGATGTTCAGTCCCACCATGGTGATGCTGGGTCGTAGCATAAAAGGTAGCACAACAGTGCAGTGGTTAGCACTGACATTTCACAGCAAGCGGGTTCAGTTGGATCTTGGTTCAGCTGTTCCCTCTGTGTGGAATTTGCATGTTCTTCCTGTGTCTGCTTAGGTGTACCTAGGTACTCCAGTTATTTCCCACCCCAAAGACATGCTGTTTCAGCTAATCGGTACAAAATTCTGCCCTGGCTTCCATTTCATATACTATAATCTAATTTTATTTGTAGGATTAATTATAGCAATAACAAGAGTATTAAATAAATTGATCTCTTGAATGTGTGTGTGGTTGTGAGAGAAAGTTACTTTTGTTATAAAGGCAACTTGAGTGGTCCCTGGACTAGAAAGGTGCTTTATAAGCACATTGGTGTTGTTTTTGTCCCAGGACTTGGGTATCTTGGAGTCACTGAGCTGATCATGAATCCTTCTGTGTATACAAAAAGTATTCTAGAGACAAATGTGAGGCCATCTGTCTGACTACTAAAGCTTGGTAAGTTGGATCACAAAAGAGTGATAATGATCCAAAGAGCACCCACAGTTCCACATCTGAATGGTTGAAAAATAAAAGAAGAAATGCTGTAGGAGGATCTTAAGAGAGTGTTTAAAGAAATGCTCAATGAACCAAAGCTGCAAAGAAGACTGGGACAAAATTCCTCCACAACAATGAGACATATTGATAAGATCAAACAGGAAATGAGTTATTCAGGTTATTGCTGTTAAAAGGTACAAACACAGTACACAGTATTTGTCCACATGATTTTAGATTAAATATTCATCAAACCACTGTTAATAATGATTGGTTATATTTTTACACAACTACATGAGGATTTTAAAATCTCTTTACAGACAAGTAACACATCATGAGACGCTCATACTACTCGTTCTGCTGAACATTTTATGGTCAAAAGTCAAAGTCAAGACAAACTTTCCAGGGGAAGTGTTCTTGAAACAGGAAGATGTGGGTCCTGCACATTTGACAACATCTGTTATACTTTCTTTAGAATTAGACTAATTAGTCAACACAAGTAACCTCATGTCCTCCAAAATACCCGACATTGCAGTCGCAGAAAGTTAGCAGAAACCACAGTTGGCCCCAGAAAATTGAGCATTTTTTTTTTACCAAAAACATAATGTTTTTTAAAAAATTGACTCTCTGAGATGTTGGAGACCTTAGAAAGATTATGATAAAAAGAACATGTCCAACATGAAGAGAAAGAGCAAATTTACCAAGATCTAGAAAACAGGTTATCAAAAAATGTTTCCCCTCATCACTTCCACTTCTCTTTGCATCCTTTCCTTTTTGGTGCCTCAAACTGTGACACTAACTTCACCCAATCACATTCTAGACATCTGATAACTTGGCCACTGCAGGTGTCCTGCTGAGCCAGAAAGTAAACAAACAAACAAACAAAAAAACAGGTTTGTGGGATTGAGAGTAAGCATGGAGAGAAAATCATCTGTGGCCTTCCCACCCTGCTGACCTCCCCGCCCCGTTGACCTTCTAAATCGGCAAACCATCTGTACCGTGTATGAGCATCATTAACCAACCAGCTTCCTGTTGTTATAACATCCACTATCTACTCTGGTTTCTGGAAAGCATCTATTAGGCCCTCATACCTGAGCAGTAAAGGCGTGTTCAGGGGGCTCAGAGTCTGGTCTGAGCCCTAATTGATGGTTTGGTGGGAGTGACCAGAAATTTAACCTTGGGCTTACATTTGGACAAAGATTAATGGATCCTTTTAAAACAAACGAAGCCTGTGAAAATAAACAACAGGGATCCCTCTAAAAGAATGAGGTTGTTACAGTGTTGCATTAGTTTATGTGTTTAGAACAGTTAGGACTTTAGGATTAGGAGGATTCTGGTTGCAAAATTAAACATCATCCAGGCCACTTAAACTCCTACTGCTAATCTGATAATTTGTTAGTTGAACTCATCCTACATGTTACTGTTAGAGATCAATGATGGTGCTGCGGATGGCTGCCTTGGCACTATTCTGTGTGGTTTTGTGTTTTTTTGTATTTTCACACTAAAATTGTGACACTTTCAGCAGGAATGAGCTTCTAAACATTAGGCAGCTCACCTGGAACATTCTTCCAACTTTTCTCATCCATGATGGTGAAGAGTCAGTATATCCACAAGAAGTGGATCAGCTGGTGCAGTCAGAACAACCTGGAGTTGAACACACTCAAGACAGTGGAGATGTTACTGGACTTTAGGTGACATCCCCTGCTCTGCCCCGCCTCACAGTCCTCAGCAGCCCTGTGTCCACTGTGGAGAGCTGCAAATTCCTGGTCACCACCATCTCTCAGGATCTGAAGTGAGAGCAGAACACCAGCTCCATCCTCAAGAAAGCCAAGCAGCGATGTGTACTTCCTGGGGCTCTTGAGGAAGCATGGTCTGTGCCACAAACTGCTGCTGTAAAAACTGGATGAACTATCTGGTCATGTGACCCATAGATTTATACAGAGAACCTTTGAAGCCCATTTTTCCTCAAACTGCAGGGCACCATGTTACAAAGAGGACAAAGCTGTCAAAGCCAACCACAGAGCCAATGGCTAGCTGTCAGTCAAGCACGTCAAATGACGTCCAGGGATCTGATTGGTCAGCTTTATTACCTCATGCACATTTATCTGATGTGGTACAAAAAAATTCAGCTTCCCGTACAGTTGTCATGGATGTAATATGTAACCACAGATAAAGAAAATGCTTTTTATACCAGACTGTAAATATGTTTAATTCTGCTGCAAAGTTGGCACTTTTAACATGGAGGTCAAAGGGGATTTACTCTTTCTTGGAGCCAGCACCTAGTGGTCACAGCACGGTTACCTTGTTTCATGATAGCATGTGCAGCACAGTCAACTTCAACGGCGCCACTTCTGATCTATTCCCAGTGAGCAGCAGAGGTAAGTAGGGTTGTGTCCTGGCACCAGCTCTCTTTGGGATATTCTTCTCTGCGCTTCTCAGTTTTGCATTTGGTGACTCTGTTGAGGAGCCAGAGCCAAAGGAAAGCTCTGTAACATCGACAAGATCCATGTTAAGGCGAAAGTAAAGGATGTCCTCATTTGTAAGCTGTTGTTTGCTGACAGTGCGGCGCTGTTGCCCCACACTGAGGCTGGCCTCCAACAGCTAGTGGATCGCTTCTTCTATGCCAGCATAGAGTTTTGGCTAACAATTAGCAGACCAAAGTCCTTATGCTGGGTGCTGACTACACTCCTGCCATTAGCATTGATAACAACTCCATCAAAGTAGTCAACAGCTTCACATATCTGGGATCCACCGTCACAGGCTCCCACTCCCTGGATGTCGAAATAGGTGCAAGAATTGGTAAAGGTGTTGCTGTCATGGCAAGACTGAACAAGTGAGTTTGGTCTAATCACCAGCTTTACTTGGACACCAAACTTTGTGCTTATCAAGCTTGCGTTTTTTCCATTCTACTGTACGGCAGTGAATCTTGGGCAATAAATGCCAGACAAGAAAATCGACTCAACACCTTCCACCTCCGCTGTCTCAGTCAAAACCAAACCAAATCCAGAACATCTCTTGGCAGGATGGTGACTAATATGGAGGTCCTTGATGGTGCTGGCATATTCAGCGTACACACAATGCTAATCCAAAGGCATCTCAGGTAGCTAGGCCATGTGCGGCGCATGGAGTCGGACTGCATCCCCAAGGATATCTTGTACAGGGAATTGCTTGTAGGGTCACGCCATGTTGGAACCCCCTCCCACCTTTCAAGGATGTATACAAGAGAGGCCTGAAGCTGTCAGGTATTAGGCTTGACAACTGGGAGAATATTGCTGCTTCATGTGCATCTGTGTGAGGGCCTGTGTGAGGAATGACTTGCAAAAGGCTGAAACTGACAGAAAGGAATATCTCGCAATAATAAGAGCAAATCACAAATCAGGGGGAACATCGACAACCTCATCTGAATTTGTGTGCAACACATGAGTGAAAGACTGCCATTCCAGAGTCTGCCTATTCAGCCACTCTAGAGTGCAACAGCACCTACATGTGGTGCTACTCCATCGCCTTCTGAGACTGATGGATGCCGACCGACCTAGGGGTCAGTGAAGGAACGGCTACAAAATGTACTTCATGGATGAACTTCAACCCAGAAATGGGAAGGTTGCCACTTGGACAAATCCAGTCTGCAGCACACTGTGAGGACGTCTGAGCACATCATCGGAGCGGCCCTGCCCTCTATCTGGGACCTGTACTGCTCCAGGACATGACAGAGGGCAGGAAGCATCATAAAAGATTCATCTCACCCCTCACATAGCCTCTTTGAACTGCTCCCATCTGGCAGGCGTCTCAGAGCCCTCCAGACAACTTAGAAAACTGTTCTGTGTTTACAAAAAACAGTAAATATATAAATCAGGTGCAGCTTCTAATATAAATATCTTATTTATGTTGATATATATTGTAGAATAGCATCAGTACATTAAATTCAGAGACATTCATAAGAGTTTCAGGCAGAGCTGGCTCTACGAGACCATAAATTTTCTTCTAAAGACAGATTTGCTGAATAGTAACATTGCACATCAAACAATAACAAATATAAGTATTATGTTTATTATGCCAACGCATAAGCATTCCTCAGATACAAACGTCTAACGCTTCCTCAATAAATCACACATTCCAGCCTCAGTAATGTCTTCACCAGGCTGCAAAGTTGCTGCTGTCTGAGACCTCTGTCTCTAAGGGATTATGGGTCTCATGATGTGGAGGATGGTTGGACTCATGTGACACATGTTTGACACCTATAGAGACCATTGTTCAGGCCTCTCTGTTGACGGATGAAAAAATACCCACCCAAAATAATTGAACAATGAAAGATATAAGATCACATTTTTCAACACAATTTTCTTAAAGGGCATTAAATTTATATTCAAATATAGTTTAAACCGACAGACTAATATAAGAGTGCTTTCATATAGTAGCAGTATCAGTCTGAAGAGCATTAAAGCTCAGAGCAAAGCAGACAGTGAGTGGGTTGAAGTCTGTAACAATATAAAACACAGGATTAGAAACCTCAGGAATTTAAGCTCAGTTAACCCTTAAAGGAGAAAGATCATAAACACTCAAGTGCAGCTGCAGCCAGAAGTTTACATAACAGCTTCTGCTCCACTTCTGCCTGCAAAGTTCAAGACTTTTGTTGACTTTCTACAGAGTCAGAAGTTTGCATGAACTTGGTTTGTATTTGGTAGAACCGCCTTTAATTTGACAAAGGAACCTTTCCCCTTCAGTCTCAGAGGGTCCTCCCACAAGCCTGGAGGTCAAGTCACTTTTACAACCAGTCTGAGATTTGCTCTGGTTTTCTCTTCTGACATTCTTGAGTCTTTTAACTTCCTTAAGTAAGAGACAGAAACAAATACAGATGTTGGTTTAAAATGTTTCACTTGGTCCAAACACTTTGAGTAGACCTCCAAAACCTACTTGCAATAGTTTGCTGGAATTTTGACCAATTTCTCCTGGCAGAACTGGTGGAGCTGGTGGAGTCCAGTTTGTGGACCTTCTTGATTTCCTCTTCAGTGCCACCCACACATTTTCTGCTTGTCTGTTACTAAGACCTATCCACACCTTAGCTTGAACTTGTGTTTGCTTATATTATTAGATTTTTGTTCTTCAGAGTAAAAAGTATATGTTATTGTTTGAGCTTGAGTTTTTAGATATTAATAGTTGAATATCTGAACATTCAAGCCATGAATGATGCGATATTTTAAGATTGTGTATAATAAATATAGATAATATCTATTGTTATTTGACTTGAACTGAAGTGATTTTTTTAAGCTCCTGCCAGTATTTGTAGATGGGTCCCATCTGGGTCCCATGTGGGAGTATCCACTGGTTCCATGATGACTTGGATTAGCTTATGTGGTTGACCCAAGTGGAACCCAGATAAGACGCCCATTTTGGGTAAGTGCCCACTCATCAACTAGTGTTCGTAATTCACATGGAGCCAACATGGAAGATCACCATGTGGGGCCCCACTTTTCAACCCAGATGGGCCCCACATGCAAATGTTGGTTTTGACCCAGTAGTGTGCCACTTATCAGTTCGTCATAAAGCATGCAATAAAGTAGAAAAGTGCAGCTGTGGAAGCTCAGGGTTCATGTAAAATGTTTCATTCTCTTGAATGCAGCTGTCTCTCACTCATCCCAACACACAGGTTTTCCTTCATTACAACAGTAAACATCAGATTCTTGACGCAGTGAAGTCGAGTTATTTCTCCAGTGCAGCTTCGGTGTAGCTACTGCAGCTGGATGCTCCTCACTCTCAGTAGTGAAGTTGGCAATAAATAAGTCAATAAATAAAACTTGTGAAAACACAAATAAGCAGCTTACATGACTATAATACACATCGCATATTACAAAGAGTGGGTCACATACTGTTTGTCATTTACGTAATTATAGATGTTTTCAGGTGTTACAGGTGTGGCTGCATTTCTACCCTTTAAGGCAGGGTTGTGCTTCCAGCCTCAGGGCCGGTTTGGTGGCCCCTGCTCTGTTTTAAGCCCCGATGAAAACACCTGGGAAGAGAAGACAGTTATAACAAGTAAAACCTGTAAGGTAAAAGAAGTTTTAAAAGGGACAGGTTAGTCATTCCTGAACTCTGAACACCTTACTGACGGTTGATACAACATCCCTGAGATTATCTCAAGTGTAGATCACGCTCATCTGACCCAGTTTTTCTGCAGACCTTTCATTTTTTTCACATTTAAGTATCTTTCTATTTAAATTTCTTTAGATGAATTCAAGAAGGCTGTTTGTTAGTTGGTGGCTTCCATGCATCATCTTGTGTTTTAGTGTATTCATAAGGACAAAAGCATCTGGCTGTATGAAGAAAGTGGTTTATCAACAAAGGATGATTACAGAGTTTCGATTTGAGATGTCAAATTTGAAGCCAAATATTGTTGTGCACATTCATGATTAGAGAGAGGACTACTTGCTGAGAAAAGCAAATGTAATCAGTCACTGAAAGGTTGTAATCATGTGATTGCACCGGTCTGAGTAAATATCAGGTAGTAGAGGGGACTGATGAAATACCCGTGATAACATTTTACAACGTGCACTTTGGTTCCTTATCGACAGCATGTTCTGCTCTCGCTTTCCACCGATTCCTGACAATGCCTTTCAGACCACAGCCTTTAAAACCAAAAGTAGGACGGAGGAAAAGGAGGAGAAGGGGGCCAGACTAAAAAACGAGTTCCTGATTAAAGGCTGCCTCCAGGGGCACATTCTGAGCTATCATTTGTGGCTTTGTTGTTCTTACTCATGTCTTTTTCAGGGGATGGAAAACCTTTCACAGCTAGAGTTCCTCTAAAAGCTTGAATGCTGGAAATGCTAATAACTAGTGATTTTTATGTTTATCTATGTCTTAAGTATTTTTGCGTCGGGTTAATTATGTGGCATTCTTTTTGTCACCTTTTGTACTGTCCAGGACTGCGTTAGCAAGGCCGTAATAATGATGTTGGCATTGGTGCGGACATAATTTGGCCAACCCAAGTAAGAGCGTGAAGAGTTTTGGTAATGCAGATGTAGTGCATTTTACATAAACCGATGAAGTTTTGAAAGTGTACAGTGCACTGAGACAAGAGTGAAAAGTGTGAAAAATACCAAGTGGAAATGTATTACTCATGAACAACTGTTTGACAAATGGCTGATGACTATTTAGCAATACCAACAAGCATTTATTAGCTTTGCACAGTACTGTACATATGTAAGCAGTCAATGGTACATTTAGAAGCCATATGAAACATAGATCTGCAGGGTTGCTGTGTTGAGGCTGCAAAACAAAATATATGACCATAAAACACTAGCCTATGTTTTAACCCACAACACACTTTCATAATAATTATAATACTACTACTACTAATAATAATGATGTAATAATTAAAAACATTTAAGTAGGACCCCATGTTCATTGCATTAATAATAGTTTACATTACGTATTATCATTATGTTATCATTTAAATATGATCAGATTCTAGAAATTAGCCTTTCTAATTTCTGTTCTTTTTCCACTTAGTTGCTATAGACTTTCATCACGACCAATCACAGATGTGCTCTATCCGTAGGTCGTTTTTATGGATAGTTAAAATATTGGGTAGGTATCCGTCACCCATCGGAGGGGCTCTGCGTGTCTGTGTATTGACGGAGTCGGAAGCAAAACCCAAGCTTTAGATGTTTCCCTGCCCAGTTGTCGATGAAAACCAGGTCATTAAGCACATTCATGTAGTCACTTCACCTTATTTTCTGGGTTTATAACTGAACCGACTCCAACTGAAGCAACACTGCGTCATATCAACGCTAACTCCATCAATACTGCCAACACAGGTTTGTGCAGTATGCACAAGGCTTGAGGTGCACTGAAGAAGAAGAATAAGTCAGGCTTAAGTGTTTGAGGCTTTGGATGATGCAATATTAGCCTGAGCCGATTCTGCCCAAATCTGATTAATAAAAAAAATAAATAAAAAATGGGCTAATGGGCAGTAGGAACAGGCCTGGAACACGGCCTGTTTAGCTCAGTTAATAAAAGCTAGCTGTTTTACCTTGGTTTAACTCATGCTAATCTATGATGTCCGCTAATGTTATCTTGCAATCATTCGGATCAAATCTGTCCATCCATCCATCCATCCATCCATCCATATTTCAGAACATCTGAAACAAGTCCTGCCGGAGTTTTGATGAGGACTATTGGAGCTCTGAGGAGACCAGTTGCTACCCATTGCTTGACTGCTTACAGGGCTTTTTAGGGACTGAGCAGCGGACAGAGTCATCGGCTTTGGTGTTAGGCAGCTGGTTGGTTCGTAATCTGGTAAGTCCAGTTAGAAGGGTCCTGAAATAGTGAAGGTCACTCTGGACTGGAGAATACAGCTGTTGCAGGAGGAGCTGCTGACCAGTTATATGCTGCTTCTAGGTGATTAGCCAGTCCTTCCTGGATTTTGTGATTGCAATTATTAATGCAAACTCTTCCTGTTGCAAGAAAATTGCACTTTATTACTATCTTTATTTATTTAAATAATTTGAATATAATTTATTTTATATAGACTTCTTGTATTTGTCTTTTATTAAGGAAATACTGCAATTTTTGCCTTAATTTGCTATTTTTCTATTTTCTTGCAATAAGAATACGCATATGAAGCTCCACAAATTGCACCCCAATTTATTTTGAAAATCAAAATCAGGCATTTTTGATCTCAAAAATCACAAAATATAAAATAAAGTTTAAAAAAATTTCACAACATCCTGTGGGGACTGGTTAGCTAAGTTAAGCTAAGTTAAGTGGCCACTTAATTTAGAAGTCTTCCCTTCTGGACTTTGTACAACTTACCACAAAACAAGTCATACATTTAAATAAAAGATTGTGGGTTGTTTTAGATCTTAATTCAGAGCTTTGATGTCAAAAATGTTTAGCGCTAAAGTAGCTAAAGTGATGACAGCTTGTTCCATAGACTGCTGTCATACAAAGAAAATACTTGCATAGTTATACATTTGTGACATTATATAGTTTTACTTGATGAGGTACAAACTGTCATTTGTGTAGCTGTGGAGACCACATCCATTTTTTGTACATTTGTACATTTTAACATGAGAGTCGCAGTAGACTGGCTCACTTTTGGAGCCTGCCCCTTGTGGTCATTCAAGGAACTGCACATTTTGGCACCTCTTGGATTGTGTCTGTTTTAAAAGATAGAGCTTGATGTGTACCTTCATCCAATGACAGGTTACTGTAAACTTCACTGAAAACTTTAATTATCTTCTAAGATGGCACCCCCATCTGGTCACTACATTTAGAGCCTTTAGGTGATCTCTGATGACTCATCGATCTCCTTCCAGGTTTCGGTAAAGTCTTGGACAGTTCGTAACTTAATTCCATTCGTATCTGCAGTTATTTTATCGGCCCAATAACACCTCTGCTGAGCTTTGGCTTTCTTTCCTGACTTTATAGGGCACATCAGACAGTCGCACTAAATCAATAATTATCCCTGTCTTTAATTCTCTAATTGTGATTAAAGTGTTTCGAAGAAAAAATAAGGCAGATTTTGCCAAGTGGTGTTGATTCAGCAGGACCTGTCGTTACTCAGGATGATCACATTTTCACACTGAGTTACTTTTGTTGTGCACTTCCCCCTAAAGTCTTTAATACAGTCTTTCCTCCTGCTTTCTGTCCTCCTGCTGCATGAAAAGAACACAGACTAGTTGAGAAGCTGTAAAAATATATTTAAATTTAAATACACCCACGCTTGCTTGTGGATACCAGAATGTACAAGTTTCAATTCAGTTCAGAGTGTATTCTATGTTCAATGCTATCGCTCCCCCTGGTGTTCATAGCTGCTTACTACAGCATAAAAAAAGTTTATTCTGACATGTAATCCTTTAAAGCAGCAGGCTGTGCCACTTTACACATGAAAGCCATATGCAGGGATGCGGCAATAAATCTTCCCTAGAATATAAAGCATTCATTAAAATGTTAAATACCAGCCTAAATGATTCAACTTCTCTATGAGCTGTGACAAAATTAACCACAGTGTGGAAAATCGGGGATATGGGGCGCTCATTAAAATGTACAGCATGATTTCTCAGGAGGAATAGCTATAAAAACCTGATGCCAAATTTGTAATAGCCAATAACTTTTGCAAATTGGCAGGCTTTAAGTTGAATAAACGGAGTTCTTATTTTAATTACGCCAAATGAATGTGGTGGATTAACTGCTGCTAAAAACTACAACAGGAGGCATTCAAATGCAAAGATAAACCTCGTAATTATGCAAGTTTTTCAATTCTTTTTTTTCATCAAAGAATTTTTTTTCAAAAACCCTTCCTCAAAGAACGCTTCTTTCAACTTCATTCACCAGACAAAACAATGCAATGCAGGCAGAGCTGCACATCTCCAGTGGCCAATTTCTGGATTTTGAGACACAACTCTGGGGATTAGCCGGAACAGCGGTTAATTGCTTTAAACCAATGACGCTGAATTAATCCTTTGATTTTTTTTTTTTTTTTTTTGGAGTGTTTTTATGATTACAACGCAAAGAAGGAGGGAGGAGACAAAATTAATGCAAGACAGAGAAAGTAATGGAGAAAAAAACCCCAACAAAGATATGAGAAACAATTTGACTTTGACTCAGGAAGTGACGGGGAGTCCGGCACGCGGAGAAGAGTTTGTCCTCCTGTATTGAGTGGTCACAGCGGTAAAAGAAGGTAGAGTGAGTTAAATTATAATATATACAGCCAATATTACACTAAATGCTAGTTGGAGAGTTGCTATCGGAAGTTCACATGAGCACATGTGGCCTCTCAAACTCAGTTCCATTGTTTTTAGCACCTCTGGTCTATATTCTTCATCATCAGGTCCATTTTTCTGCCTCCTGTCCAAAATTACTGACCAAAAAGTAATGTCTTCACAAGTACACATAGTGTAAATATAATCTTGATTTCAAAAGAAGGCTAAGATTTGAAATTACAACAGAAGTGTCATAATCAAGAAACACGTTTAGGTAGGCCTGGTCGCGTAACTGCGTACCGCCACACCGCGGCCACTTGAAATGTACCACAGTTATGACCTTGTTTTCCCCCTCCAACAAATAAATAAAAATGTAGAAAAACGTAAAATAAACCCTAAACGGGACCTCTTTAATTCTCATATGTGGATGAACGTAGTGTACGGCGCATTCATACGTATGTGCCAGAGCGCATGGCGGAGGAGGAGATCAGTACATGGGGTTCATTGTGTCGCCATGACCAGAAAAAAACAATCAAACTGCAGCTGAAATATCCAGGAAAAGCGTTATTTGTTGCGACTAGCTATCTGCTAATCATGTTTTATGGGGTGTTGGATTACCTCGTAACCGCGGTAATACCTTGCTTTTTCACCGCGGTATAAAAAAATGTTAAGCACCCCAGCCCCAGCGTTCGGCCTGGGATGTACAACTAGCTGCATTTCCCGTGTCCACGCTACGTGAGCGGGACATGTAAGACCGGAGGTCTCAAAACAGAGTCAAAAATACAACCGTATAAAAGTAGTGAGACAGATGTTATTTATTTTGTTTGTGTTGCAGTCACAGCCAGAAAAAAACTACACAAACTTCATTGTAGATGTACGGAAGCCCTAAAGGACCATACATGCATACATTTCATTTCTCCCGTTTTCCCGTGATAACAAGTTAATCTTCCTATGTTTTTCCGTGATAACAACATAACTCCACCATTTTCTCGTGATAACGAGTTATTTTTCCTCCGTTTTTTCCGTGATAACGAGATAATTAATTTGAGATGTCAAGGGCATTGCAATGCTGGTGAAAAATACGCTTGTTTGCATGGATCTAAGTGTGCAGAGACTTTTTTTTTTAGTTTTCTTGAGATCTCAAATGAATCTCGTTATCACAGGAAAACAGAGAAAAAATAACTTGTTATCACAAGAAAACGGCAGAGTTATGTTGTTATCACGGGACAATTAGGTGGTTATCACAGGAAAACGTAGGAAAAATAACTCGTTATCACGAGAAAACGGGGGAAATAAAATGTGTGCATGTATGGTCCTTTAGGGCTTCCGTAGAGTTGTTACGTTAGACCATAAAATCAATGTTGACAGGACAGTAGTATGTTTGTCTCGTTTTAGAGATTGAAATTGATTAAAAACACCAGCAGCGTTCAGGTGGACGCTGCATCTCATGTATGCATCGCATCTTTTTCGCTGGACGTGGACAACCAACGTGTCAAACAAACAAAAACCAACTTTGAATCATGGGATTGTTTCTGAATCTGTCTAGGAGTTGGTAGCTGTGCAAAAGAAGATGCACAGTGAGCAGTTTTACGGATGTTTTAATATAGGTATGTCCAGGCTGGCCCTTCACTTTTATCACGTTAAATAAAAGATATCAGTTGCATCACCAACATGAAAGGGAAGAAGCAGCACCTTCCAGCAGCTCCATGTCCAGGCAGGTTTTGATTATTTACCAGGATCCAGGATCTCTGTTTCTTCCTCAAAATATGGAATCATATTTTTAAATGCTAAATGGTTAGAACTAAGGTCTTTCAACACCTATTCTGCAAAGTATCACAAAGAGGTTTAACAAGTCTAAAGGCAGACGTGGAGGCTGGAATCTGCTGTTGGATGCTGGTGACCTTTAAGCCCTCACGCAGAACTGAATGATGGTGCCGTGATCATTATAACTGTCAGCGTCTCAGCATAGCTCTATGCAGCATCCATGATGTTACTGAATTCATCTGATACCCAAACTACATACGTTTATCAATAAAATAATAATTATCTCCACACACAAATGATCATTGGTAAAATGGTTATAGTTAAAAAAAAAAAAAGAGTACACTATAAGAAAAGCACTATTGGAAAATACAGCTTGAAGATACTCGGTTACTGTGGAAACTGCTGCCTCCGCCTCACCCCTGGGATGAAACCTACGTCGTCTTTCACCTTGTCTCTTACGTACTTTGCCCCAACAGTTCATCACGCTCTTTCCTCCTCCTGCATCAACTCCGAAAAAAAAAAAAGAAGAGGTTTGTGTAATCTTTCGCCTTGGACGTTTAGATTATTCATAAGATATAAAAGCGTTATAACAATCCATTTTGCTGGAGGCCAACGACAAAATCAAATTTTCTTGAGCTGCTTCATTGAGTGTTTGTAGAAATACACACTCAATGTCACACTGGTAGGTAGAGAATTTTCAAGCATGTCTCTCCCTCCCATGTCCTCTCCTTCATGTCCTTCCTGACCCCCCCCCCCCTAGCCTGTCAGAAGACACCCAGTCCGTGAGCATGTGTGACACTTCCATCAGCCTAATTATCAGGATGGAAGGAAGTGAAACTCCTCAGCAACAGCTCTCTAAATGCCCTCTGCTGCCACGCTCTTCTATCCTTTACAGACTAAATGTGGGCGAGAGCAAAGACGCTTTTTGTGTGAGTTGATCATTAGTGTAAGAAAGTATTTTTGTGTGTATGCAGCGACAACAAAGGCTTAGATTCTCAGATTCTGCTGGGGCAAAAGAAAGCTCTTGAATCCTGATGCTCCGATTTTCCCTTTGTGTGCCTGCCACAGTGACGCTTTTTTCCCTTCTGTTTTCCCACAGAGAAGCAAGTAGTTAACTTTCAGAGATTAGTTGTGGACAGACTTTGACCTCCTGCTGAGATTAGAGTTCGTCCAGAGCTCAGATGTACTACGGCGGCAGACAGAGGTGAACTGTCAAGGCCAGTTAGAGTGTGAAACCTTTCCAGCTATGAACAACGTAAGAACTGGGAATCAGTGTGCTGCTACTAGAGAAGGAGTCCCATCTAACTTCAGGGATTGGCTTGCAATCAGCTGGAGGTGCAGGAGAATCTGGCATGGGGTCATCGCCATCCCTGATTTTGGAGTGGGCAATAACCAAGGTGGAACTGGTGAGAAAATATGGGCTTGGAGGTAATTTAGCAGGGATGGCGAGTGTTTGGATTGTACAGTATTCACGGGAGGTGAAATGAAAGTCAAGCGTGTTGGGAACACCACAAATATGTTGGCTCGCATCATCTGCCGTTATCCAGGGTTGACTGAAATAGATGTCCAGCTGCTGACCTAAACAAACATTACATTTCCAATCCAACACTGAGTTGTGAGTGCGTAGAAACAAGGTCTGATTGTCATTATTAAACAGCTACTGCGTAAAGACAAAAAAGATACAAAGCTGACAAACTCTTCGCCTAAGTTTTTGATTTTAATCTAGAATAAAAGCTTGACATCCATTCGTACTTACAGCAGGTGCTGAAGTACTTGAGGTTTCACACACATATTTAGAAGTAGATGGTACATGTCTATTTTTTATAATATAGTTTTATATAAATTTCACTTCAGCATAACAGTGTGTGCAGTTAATGGTAAAAGAGGGGAGGGCCTGATGGGAAAACCTCTCATGAGATGTAACTATTTGTTGGTTTGATGTGGACAACAACCACAAGACCACCATGACAGTTTCTGGCTTCACCTGGAAGCTAACCCTAACCCTGACCTTAACTGGTTGCGCTGGTAGTATTGGATGTCGGTTTCTACAATTAATTTTATCAAACCCTTGCTACCTTAGGATTATGGATCAGGAACCCTGGACCATGGGAGTCTTGAGTAAATATTGACTCCTGTTGCACTCTGCCCCTTGACCCACCCTCAATTGCATTTTATCTTTTTTATGTTATGTTTTATTTCATATTTTAAATCCATTGGATTTCTTTTAAAATCTATTAAGTAACATCTTTGATGACCTAGTCCCTGAGAACCAGTGCACTTCGGAGCTCTGCTTTCAGGAGAACTGTGCCCTTCACCTTACCTAACCTTAACTGGCTTCAGCTGCCTGCTCAACCAGCACAACCAGCAACAGCAGACTGGCTGCCTGTGACTGAGGGCCAGCGCCTGCAGGCGAAGCGGCAAAGACCTGCTTGCTGCTGTGGCTGAACCACCTAGCTGGACGCGGCAGCAGCCAGCGACAGATGTCTCTGACGGAGATCAGCTCGTGCTGTGACGGTCCTCATGAAGAATGAATTTAAAGTAGTGTTAAGCTAAGCCCAAATATGTACCTCGTGGTAACTGAGTTAGCGTGGGCATGTTCCACTTATTTGCCAGATGTTGGATTAACCTGGACTGGGCGGAGCTAGCTCACGATCCCATTACTGTGCATCTTTTATCTGAGAAGGCTGGTATGGTACAGCGTGAACCCGCTTGACTCTAATTGGTGGATTATTGACAGGCTGATGTAGACAAACTGATGGTCATCCAGTCAAGTGTGATTATGCACAGAAACATCTAAAACTCACAGGGCAGGTGGTCCAGAGGACGTACTTTTCTTCTTTGTGAGCTTATATTGTAGCCAAGTCTCCGCCTGCATTTACGTACGGAGAGAAGCTGTTATGTATTTATACGTCTGCCGCACCGATGCTGAAATGATTCGCCGTGGTTAGAAATCAGAGTTTGAGGAAGAGAGAGCTTCAGAGTTGCGCCGGCTGTAATCAAAATCGTAATTCATTAAAAGAAAAAGGTTGCATTTTAGATTAAAGCCCAACACTGAAGCCTCTGGGCTGGCAGTGGGCCCAGAAGTGTCGTAAACCTCTGATAATGTAGAGTTTCATTTCATCCTTTACTTTTTTTTTTCTTTTTTTACTGTTGAACTTCAGCCGGATCATAAAACTTCATACTTTTATTTCAGACCGGGTTTGAAGCTAAGCGAGGGCCTTTAGGGATCCAACGTGATATTGCTTGGGCAAATTTTTGCTCCCTTTCCTTCAATTCTTTACATAGTTTTTTTTTCCATGCTTTCTTCAATTATTCAGATCTTACAGTGGTGTGGAGCAATATTCCTGTACTGCATTCTAAGTAGAATTCAGAGAAGCTGTTAAATTTTACGATTTCATCTATTTTCCCGGTCCAGGTCTCCTGGCTCCCGAGGACGTTGTAGCATTAAAAGCATAAGATCGCCTGTCTCTGGTATTGAAAAGTGATGGTATTGAAAAGTGATGGGAAAAAGAGGAAGTCAACAGAATGAGTGAGACGGGAGATGATAAATTTGATCATAGACCAACAGCAGGGTAACAGAAAACAACAGAATTAGGATGCAATGCACGCAGCATCACACAACCTCTTCTTCTTCTTCTCCACTCTCCTTCTCCATTTCCTTACTCCTTCCTTACTGCCTGTGGTGGTTTAATATCACAGGAGCTCTAGGGCAGTGCTAAGATGGAAGAATGTAATCTCCTTGCTAAGCTGGGACCCCCTCTGGAGCTTTGGACTTTATATTTCATCCAGCAGTCAGGCTGCGCCTGCAGCTCCTCATCACTGCCACCCTTCATCCTGGGCGCCTCTACAGCACGGATGCAGTATCTCTTCAGGCAGCTCGTGCAAAAACAGAAAGGATTTTCTCAGGAGTTGCTCATCGGTCAGCGTGCAGTCGTGTCAGCCAGCCACTCTCGGCTGCGTCAAACAGCGTTTTTGTCCTTTAGATTGGTGCTCCGAGCAGTGGAATTGCTCTTCAATGACAACCCATGTCAATTCATGTATTATACATGGCACTTTTTGAAAGTATGAATTCTGAAGCTCTCTGTGCTTTTGTGCTTCATTGGTCACTGTGAATGAACCTGTACCTTGTCAAATGTGAATACCAGCCAAAACCCGCATTTATTTATTTTCCATACCAGTCTCATCTTGTCCAGGGTGGCAGTTATCGTGAGAGAGGCGAGTACACCTCGCACTGGTAAGCCTGCAGACTCACTCAAACTGGGAATCAATCACCAGTCTAACATGCTCGGTTCTTTCTTTGTTTTTGTTTTTTTCTGTTTCAATAATAAATTGGAAAGACTTCCATTCCTAAACCAAATGAGAAAGATGGGTAAAAAAATAGTAAAAAAAAAAATTCATTTGCTTGTCTATTTTAAAGGAGACATAGAATAAAAATCTGCTTTTAGCTTGTCTTTGTCTTTGTTGAATAACGGTAGTCTAGCAGCATTCAAAAGCATACAAAAAGTCCTCGACATTCTGAGCATCTCAGCTTCATTGAAATTCCTCCTTTATAATGTGACGGCCTCTTACCCCAACAGCATTATTTTCTTTTGCAGGTTAAATGAGCCAATTAGTGGGATGAGCTGCACCTGGGCCCAAGGTGTGCTCTGCTGCCTTTAAAACAGCTCCTGCCGGTACTCAGGGTCTCTCAGGCTTCTGCTGAGAGACCATTGAACTGATCAGGCTTGGAAGGTTTTGTTTTGTTGAGTAGGGTTTTTGCTAAAAAACTTTGTTTTTATATTACCTCCTTTGTGTCTACTTCCCTTTTGTTATGGGCTTGAACCAGTCCGTAACAAGTGGGGGCTCATCTGGGAAGTAATTGGTTGTTTTAAGTTGTTGGTCTGTTCAGTTGGATTTGGTGTTGTGGCTCTGTGTCATTTTCTGGTGAACAGCTATTGTGAGTCACAGTTTTGTCCCTGTAGGCTTCAGAAATGGATTCCCTTTGGAGTTTGTTTGGGGTCCATTAGTGTGGTGTCAACTGTGGTTAGAGCAGTTGTCTCGGGAGCACGTCCAAAGTTGCAGGTGGAGTCGCTGTTTATTCAGTTGCTTTGCCGGGTTTGTGGGTTTTGGCGCATAAGTACCCGCCACTGACACTTGAAGATGAGGGGGGAGCTTAGCAAGGTACTGATAGGCTGTTAGAGGGACTGGACTTTGGTGACGCTGTAGCTGTGCCTGGGGTTGTTCTGGGAGTTTGTTTTTCTTTGTCAGTTGTGTAGTTAATGTTTGGGGTGTTCTGGTATTATGGTTGAGGACTTTTTGAAAGCTCTGTTATTGGAGCGCTGCTTCCGGGAGCAGTTTGTTAGGATTGCAGAGCTTTTTGACTTGGATGGGGATGCATGCTTGAAGCAGAATATGAAGTCCATTCTGAAGGAGAATTTAGTGGAGGTTCTTCAGACAGGGCTACAGGCTGGTGGTCTGGCCTTGGGCGCCAGTGCAGCTGGGGGGAACTCAGAGTTGACTTTTGAGTAGTGTGAGAGATTACTGTTTGCAGACTGGAATTAAAAAGCTTGAGGAGCAGAAGTTGGCGTTGCGTATCGGGGGACGGGTTTCTACTTCTTCTGGACCCTGTTGCCTTTTGATGTTTCCAGTAATTTGTTTGGTTCCCGTTTTGTGAGACAGAACTATTGTGTTGGGTTAGGATTGGGGAAGGTCCCCCTTGGTTATTATCTGCCAGAGAAATCGTGCAGGAAAGTGTTTTGCCCAAATGAGTTGGTGTTTGGATACTCAGTGAGTCGGTAAGACTGTTACGTAGCCCCTTGGTGGTCCTCCCGTCTATTCTTCCTCCTCCTGTTCTTAAAAATGATTCTCGAGACATCAGAGTTTCTGGGTTGCAGAATGGAGGAGACGTGATGACTAGGGAATTCCTGAGGGGGTGACTATGGTACAGTAATTTCAAGGATGCGTGTATTTTCTGTCCCAGGAATAAGATTCCTCAATGGGAATCTTATTATTATTATTATTATTATTATTATTATTTTATTATCTCTCAGGCTTGGGCTGAGAAAACATTGAGCTGATCAGGCTTGGCAAGTGTTTTGTTTGGTTTGTTGAGTAGGGTTTTTGTTAAAGTTTTCTATATTACCTCCTTTGTGTCTACTTCCCTTTTTTGTTTTAGGCTTGAGCCAGTTCGTAACAAGAAATGTTAGACAGAAATTGAGCCAATCTGAGCAACGCATACAAATGACGTAAAATGTACAGTATGTCACCCCCAGTCTGTCCATACCCACCTCAGCCCCGTCCAGAGTTCAGGCCGGGTATTGGGCAGTGATTTTCCATCGCTTTCGTTGGGTCGGTTTGGGCTCAATATACTGGCAAATTACTTTTTATTTTTTTATAAATATTGTAGTTTTATTTTATACAAAGCTATGGCATAATGATCACAACATAGCAAACAGAGTTTAAATTCCGAACCTGAGCCTGGCTTGATACCCGACCCAAACTCGGGCTGGACCAAGGCAGGTTTGGACAGAACATGTCGGTATGGGTCAGAGCAGATTTTCTGGGCCTGATCTGAAGTCTTTGCATTGGCCATAGCTGTAAAAAGTTGTTCTGTCCATTTTCCAAAGCCGACAAAGTCTGTTTTGAGTGGCAGCAAAGGCAGCCAATCAGGATCAAGTGCTTGTATTTCCTGTTGAGGCTGCCAGTTAAGCCCAAAAGGACCCAAATAGGTGTAAAACCATGCGTTTAAAATCCCCCACCTAACAAAGCTTTCTGAGAGACGTTTCTAAGGAAACTTCTGTGACATATAGACAAAACCAATATATTGTCTGTCACATCATAGAACAAGGATAAAGACCCTGTTCAACCATTCTGTCATCTTTAAATTCAAAACACAAAAATGGAAAAAAACATTGGAATGTTGGAAAAACCAGCAACGAGAACACATTCACGATCAGGAACTCCATGGACCCGCCCCCAAAGACGGTTTAAATGACTAGCAATTCCTGCACAGCTGCAACCAGATTCAAGATGGCGCTGTAGAGATGGCAGCCTCTCTAGTAGCTCCGTAGCACCGATTTGTCTATCTTCTTTTTTACTTTTATTTCGTATATCCCATGGATATGTTTGACTTACAACCAGGAGCCGGTCCTCTTGCTTATTCAAGAGAAGAATTACTGGGCCTAAAGACAACGACACACGCCGGACTACGACACCATATACCGGCAGAACTGAGGAGGAGATACAGAGGCTGCAAGGCAGGCGTCAGGCTAAAGGCTAAGCTAGCGGACAACCGGAGGCGCTTCAAACCCTCAATCCCCGTTATTACAATGGGGAATGTAAACTCGCTGCCGAATAAAATGGACGAACTGTCGGCACTGAACAACAAGCGGATTTACCGAGAGAGCAGCTTGTACATCTTCACGGAGACGTGGCTAAATCACCTGGTACCGGATGCTAACGTGGACCTGCCGGGCTTTACTACAGTGAGAGCCGACAGAGACACAAACGCTTGCGGAAAACGCAGAGGTGGGGGACTTATATTATATGTTAACCACCGCTGGTGTAGCCCAGGACATGTTACCGTGAAAGAGGTCTTGTGTTGTCGGGATTTGGAACTGCTAGCTGTTAGCCTGCGGCCCTACTACCTGCCGAGGGAGTTCAGTCACGTGGTTGCACTCTGTGTTTACATTCCTCCGAGCGCCGATGCAGCCGTTGCCTGTGAGAAGATCCACACAGTGACAGCAAGGCTGCAGACACAGCACCCTGAGGCGTTCATAATCATTTCTGGTGACTTTAATCACGCTACATTGGACTCCAGCTTGGCTGTTTTTTATCAGGTTGTGGACTGTCCCACAAGAAACAACAGGACAATTGATCTTCTCTATACCAATGTGAGGGGTGCATACAGAGCCACCCCCCTCCCCCCACTTGGAAAGTCTGATCACAATCTGGTTCACCTACAGCCACAGTACACTCCCCTGGTGAAAAGGCAGTCAACTACAACACGCTTCTTCAGAAAGTGGTCGCCTGAAGTGGAGGACGCCCTGAGAGACTGCTTTGAAGCCACGGACTGGGATGTGCTGTTGAAACCGC
>JBAMYA010059051.1:0-28711 GCA_037176975.1 Arrhamphus sclerolepis | reverse complement strand
GAAGAGACAACAAAGTGGCAAAGTCGCTTGCTTTGTTCTCCCTCAGAGGCAGACTCTAAATCAAACTTCATGTTCAATGCCAAGTTACTGGATTCCCTCCTGCTGGTTATCCTTTCCAGCTTCTGGGTAAGGGAGGATACGCTGGTATTGTTGAAAAACTCTCCATCTTGGGCTTTCTTCTATCTGGCTGGTGGATAGAGTTAAGAGGAGATGAGGATGAGAGCTGATGTGTTAGGAGACCCCCCACCATCACCATCACCACCATGCTTCGATAAATCCAGCCAGATCAGAGGGAACAAAAACACTCTTAAATTCAGGGTGGTCAAACGTCAAGGCTGGTAAATGAAACCTTTTGAGAACTTATCATTTTAAGTCTTGCAGTTTAATTTTACGCCGCTGAATGCTATCCAATCTGATCCAGGAACTTTTTTAATGCCCTGATGTTCCAGATTGTTCAGGGCCTAGTTTTATCTGGTTTAACTATAGCTGCCAACTGGGAAGAGGCCAGAGCATGACATGGAGGTTCTGAGTGGAGTCTGCTAGGCTTGTCTTACCATTAACCCTGTTATTATCGAGGCTTATGTTTGTCTCATACCACTAAGAGCCGTCTGTACGCTGTATATTTTATATGCCACTTATGGAAGCCAATTTTAAATTTTAAAGGTTAGCATATACATATGTAAAAAAATAATCTTTATTACTTACATGTCTGATGTTAGTCTATTATATTTTAAATCCTTATGCAACACCCAAATATTTACTGTTACCTTTGATTGATGTGTTACTATGAGTTAACATTATCTGTACAAAAACAGTTTTGTCTTTGTCTTCTATTCTGACTCATTTTAAATAGTCCTATTTCCTGAAATAAGCACGACTCAATATTCTACATCAGCTCTGATAAAATGTGAAGGTTTTACTGGACACAATATCGGTGAAAGCAATGAGTCAACATGTTTTAATGGCAAACTCTATACTGATGCCATTAAGAACAATTCCTTTATCACTGCCAGATGGCAGTTAATAGGTGAGGTCCAGTTTAAACAAAACATTTAAACATGAAGTTTGGTTTCTTTTTTGGTGACTTTATTTTAAGAGGCACTTGAAAAAGAACACTTAATTTGCATTTCCCTTTAAAAACGCAGGTCACTTCCTTGGCTAATATCGCTTTTATGCCCTGTTTCCACTTGCAGCTTTGCCCTCATGTGGCATGTTTCATAGTCCGTCAGTTCCTATGGGAACCTCTTTAATCTGACGTAGCTGCAAAACTCACTTCCAGTGTCTCTACTGAAAATCTTCAACTTTATCAGTGGATTTTGAAGAGATTGTAAACACTGCTGGCACAACATGCATAACTTGCAGGTTTTGAGAAAAAAAGATATTTCCCATTTGTATAGGTTACATATTGTAGGCTTTTAATCCCACACGTCAGCATTAACTTGGCTTCAGAAACATTGGCATCACATTCGCTAAGAACGTAACTCATCCATAAAGAACTGTGCTTCCTTGCATTGAACAACATGTTCTGTATTTCATATAGAATGACAAATGGTCAAGTGCAGTGGAAATAAGGACCTTAGATGACCCCAGATGATGTCACACTTAGATGGGCAATCGTATAAGTTGTCTTTTCTTCTGAGTTTAACTGGCAACATAAACTCTGTCTTCACAATAGACTTTGAATGAGGTGTTGTCAGCCGTTACTGAACTGAATTGTGGGCTCCATGTCTTAAAAGCTTTGTTTCTATCAAGTTGGGGAATTTTCACTTTTCCTGCTTCAGTGCATGCATCAGCCAATCAAGTTGCAGCTACACAGCTAGGGCTGGCCAGTGACATCATGCCCAGGGGCAGGACTAATTCAAAGCAAGTGTCTTATGTGTGTAACGAGTGGGAACAAATTTGACTGTTTGCTTTTAGCATGACGAAGGAACATCAGAAATACTAACCCCCAATACGTTGCCTTGTGAGTCCACAATGACATGTAACCTCCGCTGTACCCTGATGTGGACCTCTCTAGAAATGTTACTACCCATCAGGTCAAAGGAGACCACAAGAAAATGGTCCATTTGGTATTTCCTTGCACGCATTTTTCTGCTGCTGCTTCTTTTTCATTTCAAAGCTAAGTAGAAACATAGATTTCTGCAGTGTCAGTAACAGTTGCTGTTAATCAACATTTATCAGCTCCAAGACCTGTTTTTTCCTCACTTCTTGAGGTCTGAGCTGTACCGAGGGAATTTAAAAAATAAATAAAATAAGCTCCGAACAGCTGGCTACAATGCTGCATAAAAGAACCTGCACCACCATCTATCATTGGGTGGTTTTATTACAGAGTGATGCAAACACCAACAGATAAATATAAAGATTATTAAAAAAAATGTATTACAACAGAACATATTGAATACAGATTCAGTCATGTCTCACTTCCTAGTAATAGGGTTATTCAAGTGTTTCCCTAATTTGGATTCAGAATTTAAGTTTCAGGCTCAACTACCCTCCATTGGTGCTTCTGTTTCTGCACATGTTTCAAAGGGAGATTACATCACATAATATTCAAAGATTAGAATAAACACTCATCGCCCTCTGTTGATTTAAATCAGAAACCTCGTACCAACTTGCCTGCAAGGATCACATAAAATGAACCGGGAATTTCATAAGTCTATAAATGAAAAAAATTGTAAATGTTAATTGCACAAGTTTATTTATCATCCCACCCGTGTTGCATATGAATTCTGTCTTGGGCACATTTGAGAAAAGAGGTGGAGTATTCTCAGCTACAGAGTCATTCTACAGCCCTTGGTGTTAGTTTAGAGAAAAACCCAATTATGGACACAGTTATTAAATGTGGCTGTAGAAGGCAGCCATCCTGGTGGGCGCGCACACACACACACACACACACACACACACACACACACACACACACAGAAAAGCACACACAATTACTTAGCTTCCTGCTACATCAACAATCAATCTACGAGTTCTTTGAAGAAATCTCATTGAGATCCTCCTTTGTGCTGTCCGTGTTGATTATTGTCTGACCGTGAGCAACAGGCCCGATCTGGCCCCCCTCCTGACCCCGGGTCTGCACCCAAATTGAGGTGGCAGAGTGTAAGCAAGCTTTCCAAACAGTCCAGCTATTTTGGGATGAGGGATTTCCCTCGAGCCCTCTCAGTTCAAAATGATTATATGCACACCTTTGCTGTCTCCAGTAAAACCTCCATTGTCTGATGTTCTGTGAGAATATCCCTTGATACTTATAAATAATAAAGGAAAGTTCCAGACTTAAAACAACCCTAGGTCTATTCATAGATGAGGAGGAGTGTAAACATTCATTAGGGACCAAAACGACATGAAACAAAGCAGGTTAGAAGGAGAAGTGAAGATGTGTTTGCAGCCAAATGGCAGTTAATATTAGCACTTGGGGGAATAGGCCCACCTACGTCCTTATGACCTGCTATTATAGTCTTTTCACGTAAAGGAAAGGCCTGGAATATAGTTGCTGTTAACAATGTGAACGCATCATGCTGACACGTGTATCCTGCATTTGTTTCAGCATTTCAGTTGTGCAAATCTTCCAATAAATATGCAACGTATATGTGAGATACAATATCCATTTGAGTGCTATATGCGCTAGTGTAGTAGTAGTAGTAGTAGTAGTTGACCACAAGGGAACTGTTACAAAGCTCTTCTGCAGTTACAGCCTTGATGTACAACCACTAACTGTGTGTGGTGATGGTTTGTTTTGAACTAGGGCAGCAGCCTGACGCAACAACTTACCAAACATAGCAAAGTACTTTCAAGAGTAGACAGCACCCATACAGACGCACCAAAGTAATTTAACTTTGTATGTGTACAAAAAGTGTATAAAAGTAACTGTCCATACAAGTCAACAACTGGTGTTATGTAAACTACTGTCAACCGACACTCATAGATTCTGCTTCTATAGAACTCAAGTAGTACTTGTATATTTATTTTAAAAAAGGCAAACGTGACTCCAAAGTTCCACCAGACGCCGAAGGACCCCCAAAATGCTCCATTGTGCCAGCTGTAATAAATCGCAGATATTTTAGTAGGAGCAGTTTAGAAGTCTTTATTATCTCAATTTATTAACGTTCCAAGAAGTGATCCTCCTCCTCTTCGCTCCACATATTTACACATCGGGGATCAAGCTAGCAGGAAGACACAAGAAAGACGATCTGGACAATCTGGTGTGTTCTTTTTAAGTAAAACTTCAAGAGTTGGATCTGACAAGAACACTGATAATATGCTAACCTGTGGAGGCCATTTGTAAATAATTCAGAGGGTCTCAGAAGAGATTTCAACCATGTATGAGGAAAACCAAATTTTAGAAGTTGACACCACTCACCCTTTTTATGTTATTCTAACAGAAAAGACGGTAAATGCCGAGTAACCAAGCATGTGGCACTCACAAGAGTTTCACACAAGACTTTCTTTCCCAGTGGAACCGAGGGGTTCGATGCGGAAGCCATGATCCTTTTTACCTTCTGCATCTGTTGATGGTAGTTTGTATGTTACTGGATATTGACTCGTACGGACTTATAACAAGGTGGGGCAACTGAACAGAGATGCCTGTTCTGAAGGTTCTTTTTTAATACATTTTGCAAAATTAAAATTACCACACTTGAGTAGAAAGACATTTTGGAGTTTCGAAAATGGCAATTAACAGTATTTTGATGGTCTCTAATGAAGGTTTACACCTCATTATCACCTATTATCACCTATTATAGGCCTATGGTTGCTTTAACTCTGGAATGTTTCTTTGAAAACAACAGAAAGGAAGTTAATCAGCTCTGAACAGGATGAATCTCTCCACTGAAGTCCCATAAAGTGTGACTGACTTTATCTTTTTTTATACAATGGTGCAGTAGTTTCATGGTCGCATCAGAAAGGTGTGATAATGAAAGACTAATTAGCTCAATTTTCCAAATTCTGGACAATATATCATGCTACAAAGAAGCAGCGTACTCTCTTAGGTGTGTTCAGACAGAGATCAAGGCAAATATTCCATCAGAACTCACCAGGAACTCCACTTCTTTCAGCTTTTTTTCCCTCCACTCACACCTATTTCTTTTTGTCTTTGTAAGTTGATGAAATATATTGCAGATCAAAGAGATGAAAGCAGGAGCATCACTAAAAAATACATATAAAGCTGTAACAGTTACCAGGATGTATTTTACTTTGCTTTATGCTGCACCGCAAAGATTTGTGTGCATCCACGCCTCTTAAGAATATTTTATTGACTTATTATTCAAACGTGGCCCCTGAAGTGACCCTTTATGTTTCTTCTGAATCCATCTTCACAATTTCCTGTCAAATGTTGAGCACATTCTTCTCCTGACAGACCATAGCCTCGACAGCCTGAACCATCTACGGAAGACTGATTCCCATTATTTGTTCTGGAGGTTTTACACTGATAATCCTGCAAGTCTTTTGAGGACTGAGTCCGTTCCTGTAACTCAGGGGTGTCAAACTCTGTTTCATCCCACATCATCACTATGGTAACCATCAAAGGGCCAGTTATGCTTCCTCAACCAGCTGCGTCACCAGTTCCTGGACTCAGTCCACGATTTCTTAACAAAATTCTGAAACAAAATTTGGTCCTTTTGTTGCTTTTCTTGGTGGCTAAGGTTAGCTTACTTAGCTCCTTGCTTGGTGCCAGAGCGCAACTACATATTTCAAAGATGCAATGTTTTTGTTTTTTTGTTAAAAAAAAAAGAAAAAAAAAATCATTACTATTATCGTAGACTTTTTCTTTTGAAGTTTCTGATCATGAAATCTAAAATTTTTGAAAATAATCACATCTTTAGCCTAAATTCACTTTAAATTTTGAATATTCTTGAAACAAAAGCCAAAATATATTTCAAATTAGTTTTTTGTAAAAATGCCACATTTAGCAAAATTGCTATAAAACCAAAACAAAAGACTTTTGTTGTAAAATCACAACTTTTTGTCCAAAAATCATTAATTTGTGTTGTTTTAAGGAAAAGGGAATTTTCCAAAATTGCCACTTCTGTTGCTAAATGTTGTAAAATTGTGACTTTTGTGGAATTGTGCATTTCTTTTTTAAAATCCCCGGATTTGCAAAGTTGTGACTTTTTGACGTAAAGTTGCTACGTACTAGCTGCTCTGCGGTCTCCTGTCTGCTCTCACTTATCAGTGTTGTTTCTACCAAATCAAAATGACAGTCGCAGTGGCAAGAGTTCCACATTTCTCATGAAATGTTCCAGTTATAAGTGTATGATTTTCTTTGCCTGCTCTCACAGGCCAGATAAAATGAAGATAAAATGAAGACCAAGAAAACAGCCTCTAAAAGCCAGAGCAGGAGAGGATACGAGGCTAAGCATCCACCATCCTGAGTGCCAGTGCTCTGCTGGTTTAGCACTGTCATAATGTCTTGTCTGATTGATTGCATGTGGGTTGACGTGCATGTGGGAGAGATGCTCTTGCAGTGGTTAAAACAGATTTCCTTTGATTTCCTTTTTATTTGTTAATCTTTGTCTGGTGCTAAATTATTGTGGGCGTTTGGTTGGCAGTGTGTCCGTCTGTAGGTGGAACATTTGAAAGCGGTACACGCTTGAACATTTATGCTCAAACATTTTCAGAACAGTTAGAACTGCTTCAGAACTGATGTCCTTCACTAATTATCCAAATTTGAAAAAAGTTTAAAAAGCAAGTTAGACTTTGCTCAGTAAATGTTACACTACTGCTGGTAGAAAAGTACCAAACATCAAGCACAGGAAGTTACTGAAATCCAAGCAAGGACGTCCTCACACATATTGACCCTTGTTAGACGTCTGTAGCCAAGTTAAAATGTTAGTGCCTCCTCTTTTTATCCTAAGTGAGGTTTTTTCTTTTTTTGGTTTTTCTGTGCATAAAACGCCATTTAAATAAATCATCTGATCGTGGTAGGTCTTTGTATTAGGCCAATAGATTTTCAGATGAACAACAACAATTATTTTCACGATGGTATTGTCCATTTAAAGCAACACCACCTAGGATTGTGATCTTTAGCAGCCCCCCCCCCTCTGGTTGAGAAGTACAATTTAAATATTGTTGCTACTGAAGCACATTACTTCACCTCCCAGCTTCTCTTAAACTATGAACCAGCGAGCAAGCAAAGAGCTTTAGTAATACAGACTGATATCAACCATTTTATAGTTATTGTGTCAAGGGCAATAGATGTACAGTTTGATTGGCAGCTGATTAGAATTTTGCTAATTTCATGACAAAGGTTGCTCATCATCTTTTAAATTTGCGACTTTACAAAAAGAATGTGATTTCAGTATAAAATTGTCAAATTTATTATAGAGGTCATGGTTTTTGTGAAATTTGAAATTTTATAACGTAAATTCATTTACGTTTTACAAAAGAAAAAAAGACGCAGTATTGTGAATTTGTTTTTGTTTGGGTTTTTTTCCACAACAAAAATTTGCAGTTATACAAGAACAATTAACATTATTGGATAAAAGCCTTTATTTTTAAGTCAGTCCAGGAACTAGTGGGAAATATGACAACATAGCTGGGTGAGAAAATGTATAAGAACCGGCCCTTTAAAGTTCGGCATGAGACGCCATGTCCATATATGATCATATATGATCACATATATGCATGTGTTTAGCATGTAAAGCAGCTAAACAAATCAGGGCCCCGATATGGAGCCTGCAACCATATATTTAATTACATAAAGTAATACAACCATGAGATATCCGGTGCTTAATCTAAGCTTCTTGCATCTCCCCATGCTTCATGCTTTCTTCTGTGAGCCCAGATATTTAAATGGTAATTTTTGCGCTCTGAAACATGTAGACACATGAATATGGAAACCACAAACGACTGGAAGTGGTCCTTGAGTTTGTTCATTAGCATCTGCTCTCCTCAAGTAACTTCACCATGCTACACAGATCAAGGAAAATCAGTCTGGGGCATAATTAATGTTTTAACCACGGGACAAAAAAATGCTAATTGTTGTCTGAAAGTCAGAATACCCTGAACACCAGCAGTAAACAAATACAATATGCAATATTTCCATGCCCACTTTGTCTTTCTCTCACTCTCCTGGGAAATCTCAAGAAAGTAATTTGTAAGTTCAAGAGTAGGCGCTAAGTGATTCTCTGCACACAGTTTACCCTCTTTGCTACCACAGTGGTCTGAGTTGCTGGGTCGGGAGACTATTAATCCAGCAACCACCTGGCTGCAGGCGCTGGTGTGGTGAAACAAACACAATCTCTGAGATTCAATTGAATGGGTTTGTGAGTGGAAAGCACCATGAAGCTAGAGTGAGAGCCAGTAGAAGGTTGAAAAAAGTCAGGGAAATGCAGGCCCAGGCTGGTCACAACTGAACTGCTACTCTAACAACCACTCTGAAGCTTTTTATTGAGGTTAAATGTCTGTTTTAGACTATTTTGATCCCTCTTCCTATTGATCCGGCGCCATAATTGTCCTTTCACTTTGTGACTCCAAAACACATCGGCTTTATCCGATTGTGCGTCCTGAATCTTCTATTTGGCTTCTCCCTGCTCACTCTGCTGTTATTGGTTACCTTTCTAAACTAATCAGACCCGTTACTGGCAGTCATGTGCCATAGAAACAGAGACTATTAGAAGATGCTCATTTTCTAACTGAGTTGTGTCTAATGGAGGGGGGAGGGGGGACTGACCCCACATTGGGATAGATGTGTGGGCTGGGTTGATCTGTGATTGGAGTTTAGAGGAGCAATCTGCATGTGAAATTAATAAGCAGTAATCTCTGGAAATCTCCTGGCATGCCAACTCTTTCAAAACTTTTATCTACTGCTTAATCAATTCTGCACCACTTAACTTAATGACAGAGAGCTTAAAAACCAAGACAATTTTGAACCTTCGAAAGTCAAGAAATGCACTCTTTAACTGGTTTGGCCAACACCTTTGAGAATTGTGCCAGTATTGCAGTGTGATTTCTTCGTACAACGTCTCACTTTTCCTAGCATGGAAACAGCTCACTGATGTTTCTCCCTCGTTTCTTTATCCCTTGAACTCTAGTATCAGGAAGATCAGGCTCTTTGCTTACGATATGAGGTTGCCTCTAGTGTCAGTTCCATGGACAGATCTGAAACAGAAACTCTAAAAATACTGAGAGCAGAAAGACCTGAGCAGGGATCTGTCTTTACAGGCAGCTGAAACCCAGCTAAAAAAAACAGATATTGCAGCCTGTTCTCATTGCCAGGGTGTCAGATACTGTCGATCTATCAAAGCTGCTGGTGTCTCTGAGACAGGCACAAGATGTCCTGCTGATGGAACATCAGAGAACTCAGAAACATGTCCATCTATGGCAAGCCAGTTGTAGCTACACTTCTTTTCTCTAGTGAAACTGAATATCCCAGATCTCAACAAACTTTTGGAACCGTTCCTTTAGGCATTGCAGCTACTAGGCTAGGTTTAGGCAACACAGTTCCGTGGCTCAGTTTAGGCTAGGTTTATGTTTGTAAAACTCAACAAACATCATTAAATGCACTCTTTCCCTCTATGCTGCATTGAATACTACCCTCTGTGTTTCTGAGAATGACAGTATATGACCCCGTTGGAGTGAGATCAGACTTCATGTTTTTAAAGGTGCTCCTCTGTAACACTTGCTTGTGTTTTCATGTGTCAAGGGGGATGCTTCTAAGACAGGTTCGGAGATTGATTCTGTTGCACGGAGCATGGAGGACGTTAATGGAAGCAAGAAGGATTTATCGCTTTCTCCAGGTGAGGCTTGTGCACAAAGAGCATGCAGTGATTCATCTTGACCCTCTCTGATTTTTACTGTAACAAACTCTTCGGAAACCTATACAAATTATATATGAACTATTTACAGCTGTGAATCTTCAAAATGCATGCAGAGATTTGTGATATGAACCTAAGATGTATAGTGTGTCATGCAGAATTATTCTCCACCTGTTCTAAGTCTGTGGTCTCCTATTCTCATTGTTCCTCCATCTTCAGTTTCTGACGCTCAGTTGGAACGTGGCTGACCCAGTCTCATGACACAAGGGGTAATAGCTATGTTGGAACAATGAAGTTTCACTATAAACTTAGATGCCAAGTTTTTTTTTTTCCCTACAAAACTCCAACTTAAGTTTAATTTCATCAATAAAAAAGTCTAAAAATGGGAAGGTAGGAATCGTGAAAGATGCTGATCCACTGACCTTCCATCTAAGGGCTTGCTGGTTTAAGACTTAAAAATGCATCATTTATTATTCCTTTAGCAAGTCAAGCCTTGGATTCAGGAGGGACAATGCAATTTTGTCCAGGCTATGGAACACTGGACCATCTCGTTACCCTCACTAGGGTCCTCGACAGTGCTTTGGATTTTGCTTTGTGGACTTGGAGAAGACATTTCACGATGTCCCTCTGGATTTAAGGAGTGTTTCAGGAGAATGGGATACTGGGACCATTGCTTTTGGCCACTCAGTCCCGACACAAACAAAGTGAGAGATGAACTGTATTGCTGGCAGAAATTCAGATTCATTTTTGAGTGGCAGTGATGATGATTGTTGTAGTCCTGTTGGCGTCACCAATCACAATCCTCAACTTTCTCTGGTGTGAGGGATGAGAACTTCAAATCCGAGGCCACAGTTCCCAGTTTGCAAAGGGTTAATACCCCCTCTGAGTGAGGTGTTGCCTCAAATGGAGGACTGCATTGGTCTATTTCATGAGTGGGTGAAGAAAATAAAGTGAAAGATGAAGAAGGGAGGACAGGGAGAAAGGGAAGGTTTGCTATTTACTTGTGAATCTTTGTTACTCTCACCTCTGGACACAAACTATGGCTGCTGACCAAAAAAAAAAAACAAAAACAAAAAACAAGATTGTGAATACAAGAGGCTGAAATGATTTTCTTCTCCTTGCCATCCGAGAGGGAGGTGGAGTGGTGTTTTGGGCATATCCAACTTAGAGCAGGCTCCCGAGGCAGAACCAGGACACAGGAAAGATTATATCTCTCAGCTGATCTGGAAAACACCTCGATATGCCCCCGGTGAGCGGGAGCCCTGGGCCTCTCTTCCTATGCTGCTGCCCCAGTGAACTAAACTTGGAAAAATGCATAAATGCACTCATTTTAAAATGAAGGCAGCGCAAGTTAATGTGAACAAACATGCACATTTTCTAGTGAAACCGGGCTGGTCTGGCCATCTCCTCGAACAGAACCAAGCACTACATCAACGATTCTTTGTGCAGCAGTTCTCATCCGCTTCTAATTAATGTTCATGCTGACAGAAAAGGCAAATGGAAAACACTTCTATATGGAATCCAACTCCCAGGTGCCCTGCATCATCTTCCCCTCAGTTTCTGCAAATGCTGGGTCTAAAACTGCTTACATCGCTGGAAAATCCTCACATACGTCTTCGGATACAAGAAGAGGCAGGAATTAGCGTTATTAAAGTTGCATTGCCCTCCTCATTTCGTGTATTTGTGTTGTTGTCAAACATAATATCCTCTCCCACGCATCCCATAAGATTAAAGCTCTGCTGAAATATTCATGCTGCTCCATAACATTAGGGCGCATCCATTTTTAAATACTGTATTAATGAAGGTGTAATTCTTGTGTGCCACCTCATTCTGTTCGCCTCATTGACTATATATAACTTCATTATCTTTGTTTTACTAGTAGTGCCAGTGAATGGCCATGTGGAAATGAAGACCAGCCTGACTCCTCCACTTATTACCCACACCGCTGCAACCCCCATGCCCGTACCCAAGTTGCCCGTCGGAGGTGACCCCATCCTGGGGTACGAGTCCCGCCGAGGCAGCAACTTCTCCATAGACCCATCCTGCTACGAAAAATCCCCGGTTAGTATATTTATTATAGCATCTACGCTCCAATTAAAAGCAAGTAGCACTTGTCAAGTGCTTGGATGTCACGGACACGATTATTTTCAGCGCTTGCCAGGAATTATGCTCCTGACTTTTCAAGAAGTGTCTCTGAATTGATTGTGTGTGTCCTGCTGCTGCACGGAGGTCACCGTGATTGATGATGATGCAGCTGCAAATGCCACTCGTCATTTGACAAACTGATGATCCAGATAAAGATTAAATCCAAATCTATAAATCAGCTCTTGTCTATCAGTCACCGTGAATCTCTCTTCAGTTCAACTCACACGTAATTTCCAGGAAAATGCAACACACCTGTACGTGCTTTGCCATGTCCTTCAAGATAGCTCAAATTGGCAAATGGTCCAAAACCTGCAATGGAAGCGTTTGGTACACATGAAGAACCAGAGTCAGATATTCTTCTTTGTAGTAACAGACTCGTGTGTAGATGTTATGTAGGTGAGTTACTGCCACAAGTCTTCCTAAAGTCATGAATCCATTGCTCCTCAGTAAAATCCTGAACATTGACTTCTCAGAAGTGCCTCAGATGTGGCTGCAGTTCTTTTGATTTTTCTCTTTAAATCATCCTTTCCTCCTCTTGCCACCTTCTTGCTGCAGGCCAGTGCCCGCAGCTCGTCCCCCCACGCCCCTTGGAGCTCAGGCAGCGGCCGGACCAGCCGCAGGTCCAGCTGGAACAGCCTGGGTCGCGCACCGTCCTACAAACGCCAGAAGCGACAGTCCGGGGAGCGGCGGTCGCTGCTGTCCGGGGAGGGAAACTCCAGCTCTGATGATGGGGAAGGCGGAGGGGAGGGTGGAGGCGGGCTGATGGAGGAAGATGCCACGTCCCTGGCCAGAACAGACTCCATGTCCCAGCAGCAAAGGGGGTCACGACACAGGAGGATGGAGTCGGTGGAGACGAGGAGCTCCATGGATTTGCCACCTGATGTCCTGCTGCAGGTACATCCTTCACTCCAGTCAGGTTTTACTTCACACTAACCTTATTAATGAAAACAGATGAAAAACTAATTTCTGTGAGGTTTCATGTCTTCAAATTCCCAAAAGTGAAAACCATGTGAGTGGTCGCTTCATTACATCTCTGATTTTTTTTTTTTTTCTCCTGTGCAGGTGCCCTACCTGTACCGCTCAGCCAGCATGCACAGCTCCAGACCTCCCTCTCTGAGCCACTTACGGCCACCAGAACACAGCGACTGCAACGGGAAGGGATCTCCCTCAGCCCTCGGCCAGACGACTCCCTCTCTGGAGGAAAACGCTGAAGATGAGAACGCAGAGGAAGAGGCCAACCTGGTCAGTCTGTGTGGACATGCACTTCTGTCCTCCAGACATGGAGACAAGAAAACTCTGATCCCGGGTGTAAATATATACAATCCCGTTTCCAAAACAGAATGCAAAGATTTGAAAATCTCATAAACCCATATTTTATTCCCAATATCAGATGCTTAAACTGGGAATTTTCCATTTCATAGAAATAGCTGTTTTTGACTTTGATAGCAACAGTCAGAAAAGTTGGGAATTCTATTGGGAATAAAAAATTTGCTGATTACATGCATATATTTACACCCCATACAGGAATTAAAGGATCCTAATCCTAATTTTGGGGCGGGCAGGGTTTGGGCCATACTGGTAGTACTTTCTGTAGGCCTGAATGTGGTTGTGGTGGGACCCCACAGCCTCCCGGAGCCAGATTGCTACTGCATAGATGGACAAAGCAGCAAAGGTGCGTCCCTTTGTCCCTCACTGATGATGTTCCCCCGAGCCACCGGGTCACATCTCCTCATGCAGCTCAGCAAATCCACACCCTGCCACCACGGTGTTGTTTTGAAATAGTTTCACAACTTGTAGACGTAGTTTTTCCACGATGATGAAGCTCTGTGCAGCTTTACTTCTGGGAGAAGTTCTTCGTCAGTGAGCCAGTTAACTTCTCCATTCTTTTGTCGCCCACATCTGAACTTTTTTTTTTAAACGCGGTGCTTCTGTCTCTGTGCAGGGTCGCTTAGCCCGGTTATTGCGCTGGCTGGAGAAAAAACAGCCGGACTGGTGTCGACAGAGGGAGACCTGGTCGCTCTACATCTTCCCTCCAGAGTCCAGGTAATGGATTTTTCCATGATTTACCTCCATGATGCTCTTTTTGTTTTGTTCCAGATTCTCTTTTAAAACCTGGTGCTCAGTTTAAAAAAAAAAAAAAAAAGGCAAAAACTTGTCTTTCCAAAAGTGGAGTGCTTTATAATTTCCTCAGTTGTACAGAAATAGACTGAAACTTCCTCTTGACAAGTAGGGGATTCATACCAGTGCATTTGAATGACATCCCATACTGCAGACAGTGAAGGCAGGTTTTTCTTTTTTCTTTTTTTTTTAGGGGGGTGCAGCAACATGAGGACAGCATTTTCTTTTTCTCCCTTCTTATATTCCCTCCCACGTTATCACTTCTAAAGTCTCTTTTATCTGCACATTTCTGCTATATCAGGGGTGAGTGAGCAGCAGCAGAGGGAGCAGGGGAGTTTCTCTCACTGAGCGCTGCCTGTTATCTCTGCCACGTGCCGCATCCATCTCCTTCCCCTCCCTTCACTCCTCCTCCCGATCCAGGGCTTTCATCTGTATGTTTCTGCAGCCGGTTTTTATAGATTTTTGGCTGCGGAGGCAACACCGGACCGATGCGTTGACCCCGAACGGCAGCTACAGCAGCACAAGACGATAATTAAACATCTAGAAGCAATGTAGCCAGTGGCATTATGAGATGTCCATTATAACTTTTTAAGTCTAAATTTTAGATTAAGTTTGCCTTCTGCTATACAAAGACAAGAGCACAAGAGTAGCTATTAAAGACCCAGATCAGAGAACAACCGACTGTCTCTCAAACTGCCTCTGCATGTCGCTGATGAGCGCTACAGCCAATCAGAACAGCGAGGTGACATATTCAGCGTGATAAAGTCTCAGCTCTGTTGTAACTGCATTAAGTCCTCTAAGAGACTGATCTGATTGGCTCCCCAAGAGCATAATCAATGAGCTCCAACGGAGGCTAGCCAGACAGACCTGCTGACAAAATTCAAATGTGCTAGTGCATCTAGATTTCTAGGCTAGCGCTACGTTAATGTAAACAGAAACCGTATGCAGTGATTTGAAAAACCTTATAAACTCATAATTTGTTCATAATAGATAATAGAATAGTTTAAACTGGAGAACTGTGCCTTCTTCAGAAAAAAGTAATTTTGGATTTACTGGGAAAAACAACAAGTTGGGACGGGTGTGTGGGTTTCTTTTGTGATTTGAAATGGTTTTCTTTGAAATTCTCCCTGAAATTTCAGAGAAATGTATGAGTTTATGAAGTCAGGATTTCTTCCTGAAATTTCACTCTGTTTTTACCATTTGTCTGCTAGCTTAAAAAAAAAGCTTGCTTAATAGATTTGTTTTGCAAATAAAGTTACATTTGAACATTCGATTCTCAAATCTACCTTTTCTCATTCGAGCGTAACAGATGAACGCCAAAGATCATCTTGAAGGGTGCGAACCCTCTCATCACATATTAGTTTTAGAAAATTGGGCCCCCACCCTCAAACATATTAATCCCTAGGGCCTAAAGAAAAGTTGAAAACGCCCCTGTGAATGTTTACTGCCTTGGCTGTACGTGTAAGAGCCAAAGCGTGGCTCTGTGAGAGAAATGAACTGATGGCATATTTCCTTTACATCAACAATGACCAGTTCTAAGGATTACAGGAAATCTCTTCCATGTGTCTGTTAAAGGACACAAGATGATGATGAAACAATGGGGACTGCTAATCAATGACCATCCATCTTTAAAGTCATCATTAAAACGACCGTGTCTGTGAAAACCACTCATGACTGAGATGTAATCCATGTTAAAAGTGGGGAGTGACCCATTACCATTATTGTGGACTGGGAAACTTTGTTCTTCATCCTGAAGTTCACCTTGCTTTTCTTTGCCGCCATCTCCTCTCGGACAGACACTTTGACAGTCCCTACTTTTAGCTGATGGGCATCAGTGCTAAGTGAAGTCAGTCGGTCCTAAAGTTTTAGATGAGCTTTGTTCTGGAGAAGACGGCAACGTCTCTGGATCGTGTTCACATATGGCTTCTTTTTTTGCTTGATGGAGCTTTAACCTGCATTTGTTCAAGGCTCAGCCAACTGTGTGCAAAACTTAGAAACTTGTGCCCCATATACAGAGATTTCTCCAGATTCCCTGAATCATTTGACAATGTTACGTTCTGTAGAAACTGAGATATTAAAAGTCTTTTTACAAGGAGCATAATTATTCAGAAATTGTGTTGCAGTTTTTTACAGATTGGTCAATCTGTCTGAGGTGCACTTTTATACCCAAGCATGTCACGTTTTTGTTACCCCATCAGGACATTATCTGATATAATCACTGACTTTATTGGGACCAGCAAGTCCTCCGTCCTAATGAGGTCTGTTATTTTCAGGGGACCTTGTTAGAGTTGGAGATACATTTTTAAATAAGATGAGCTTCATGTGAGTTATAAACTGGAAATTGTTAAGGTTGGGGCTTGGAGGTTTGAAGAAAATGAGAGGGTATAATGAGTCAAAATTTGGAAAAATTCAGTACTGTAAGGGGAAATGCTCATCCAAAAACTTCCAGTGCAAAAAGTTGTTCTAATCTGTTATTAATTAGATTCTAATTCTAAGTAGAATAACTCACAGGCAGCAAGCATATCAGCAGGAATAATTGCCCCTTTCTTCCTGAAGAGGTAAAGTACATTTACGGTCCTTCAGACGTTCTTGATAGGTCTCTGTTGGTTGTATTATACAATTTGAGAAAGGTTAATAAGAAAAGCTCCATGTCGTCTGTTATTGTTGGAACATTAAGGAAAGTGAAGGAACTTGGCTGAAAGCAGAGTTCTAGCTGGCTTTCAGTCGCAGCGGGCCGCGAGCTCTGGCCGTCGTTGAGAGTGACCCTGAGGACTCCGACTCTGCGTGGCGTCCGTTCTGGCCTTGGTCTGCCACAGACACCCACCTGTGCTCACGATCACATCAAGAGAAGTCAGCGCAGCAGGAGCCTGGAGTCTGGCCGCTTTTACACTGACCTGAGTTCACCTCCACCTGCCTTCGGCGTTCGCTGTAGTGACTGCAGCCGCTGACGACTGCTAATGGTGTTTTTAATAAGTGTGGGAGTGGGCAGGCTGTGTGGGCTCACTGCAGATCTCCATTGAACCCATGTTAATATGTCCACCTTTATGGCTGAAACAAACACATTTACAGCTCGGTGCAAAAAGAAAACAATCTCTGTGGGGGATGATTTTTCTTTTAGGTAAAACAATTAATCATTCTTATTTTTAAAATAATATACCTTGTTTTGCTGATAACTGTACTAGAAAAATGACTCTGGGTTGGGGCCCAGGGGCAAAGCCTAGCTGACTAGCAGGCAGTTTTACACCCTGGACAGAGGTAGCTAGTCGCCCTTTATGCTCTGGCAGCAGGTCTATTATCTTTCTAGGTGGGCTTGGACTCCTCCATTCTCTTTGCCAGTCTCATGTCTGAATTCATACCAAGTCCATGTGTTTTGTGCAAGTTGACGTGGTCGAGCAGCGGGTAGCATTGGGTATCTAGCAAAGCAGAGAGGATGGCCACTTCTGGGACGCTTCTAAACCACTACAGGGCACCTCTGGTGCGACAACTTTCATTGACTTAAATAAATCCGATTCACAGTGGCTGACATGGTTCTGCTACTTGAGAAGGTGAAGTGCAAGAAGAAAAACAGCATGAAAGGAATTTGGAAAAAAAAAAAAAAAGATTATTGAGAGATCAACAGCTGATAAAGTTGTGTTAGAGATGAAAATATTTGAAGCTTTGGGAGAGAGAATAGTTTTTGGATACACTTGCCAGCTGTCATTTAGAGGCAGTTGATGTTTTTGATGCTAAAAAGCTCAGAAGGTCAGCAAATACCGTCAGAGTGGAAAGCTTCAAAACACCTGTCAAAATCTTTCCCCATAAAAATTCAGGCATTAAAGTGTGAGATCTGATTTGTTTTTTTCTAATCCACAGTCTGACAGGAACCTGTAGTTTTGCTTCGGCTTGCATTGACACTTTGTTTTATTGTGTGTGTAGTGACGATGAGCCAGTTATACTCATCATTAAAGTTCACATCCAGATATTTGCCCTTTAAACCTCAGAGGAGGAGCTGGAATCATGTGCTCAAGGAAAACACATTCAAACTCTGTAGCGTCGAGCCTCTGCATTAAGCTCCTCCAGCACAGTTGGACAACTCACAACACATGTCTGTTTTGCCAAATAAAGCCCAAAATCCAGACCTGAGCTTCACCATATTGTCGCAGACCGCAAACTTACACCCTCATGAGCCTTCAAAGCTGATTTGATTCACAGTTTAATCCCTTCCACTGCCGTTTATAACAAGCACTCCCTTGGTCTTCCTCTCTGTTGACGGGAGCTGAAAGCCTGGGAACCTTTTCATGTCGGGTAATGAAAGTCAGGCATAATTAATGACACCTAAATCTACAGCAGTTCATTACGGAGTCACTGTACGTGAGACGAGCACTCTTAATTTGAATGAGCTCATTTATTACCCCTAAAGTGTGTTTCAGTAGACGTCCTTGTGCAGCAAGAGATCTTATTTCCTTTTACTGAATATGGCTTGACCTAGCTGAGATTTGTTTGTTTGGAATGTTTTCATTACATTACATTCTCAACAAAATCATGCAAGAAAGTTACAATGAACACGCAAACAAGGGAGTTAAAATTCAGTTCAGTTTTACCAGATGTTACAGTAGAAAGTAAATGTATCTGTGGTAATAGAACATTTTATAGAACGTTTTTTCCCTTTATACTGCATAAAAAGAAATGTACAGAACCTTTGTGATCTCACCGAAAAGTCTGTGAAGATTGTTTCATTTTTCAAGACTCTGGTTGACACCATTGCCCTGGTGAATCTTAAAAAGCCTGGCAAGTGAACCTCGGTCCCATAAGATAGCTGTATTAGCTTAGCTTAGCTTATGCGATCCTCTAATGCTAGCTAGTATTACCTTACATTCATTCT
The DNA here is from genome assembly GCA_037176975.1 of Arrhamphus sclerolepis. Lineage (NCBI taxonomy): Eukaryota > Metazoa > Chordata > Actinopteri > Beloniformes > Hemiramphidae > Arrhamphus > Arrhamphus sclerolepis. Next base: position 9,829 of record JBAMYA010059051.1, on the reverse strand, counting down.
GATCAAATCTGGACATTGTAACCTCTGTGTATAACATGGCTGAACCATCTGGTAACGTGAATCATAGGTTTGCCCACCTGTTACCTTTCTTATTCTTAGCTTGGCTGTCTGATCCTGCTAATCAAGGGTGTTTACTTGTATTTCAAGTATTGCTACTGCAGTAACGTTGGAACAAAAAAAGTGCTGCCTTATGGTCCAGCAGCAGAGCTCTGCGGCAGGCCTCGCCTTGCGCTCGCTGAACTTTTTTGTGGCTCAGATGCTGTTTAGGTGGTGACGTGTTTAGCTGAAGCTCGATTAGCAGGGCTAGGCTAAGCTAAGCTTCATCCTCCAACCCTTCTAGACTAACCCACAGCTAAGCACAGAAGTCTTTTAGTACATTTAACACAACACACAAGCACAACAAAATATATTTTCTTTAAAATATGACTACGGTCTGTCAATATTATGTTAAATGTTAAGTAGCCAAAAAGGGGACAACTATGGGTAGCTGTACTAGCAAGTGGTAGAGCTATTAGCTAGCTATCCAGGTAAATGATGTCCAGCTATATCATTGATCAGATTTATGAATGTAATTAGTGTTACAAAAAAAATCAACCCCCATACATTTGTCATGGATCTCAACTGTAACTATAGAGACCAAAATTGGTACCAGGCTGTTAATATGTTTAATTCCACTGCAAAGTATGATCTTTTGACATGGGAGTCAATTGACATTTGCTCTGTTTTGGGGTGTAAGTTTAATTGATGTGGCACAAACAAATTTACCCCTCGTACAATTGTCATGGACGTAATATGTAACCAAAGATGGAAAACCAAAATCAACCAGGTTGTAAACAATTATACTGAAAAGTTGTCACTATTAAGAACGAAGTCAGTGGAGACTTTATCTGTTTTGTAGCCAGCATCTAGTGGTCGGTCGAGGAACTGCAACAAAATGTTCTTCCTTGTTGACTTCAACCCAGAAGTGGGATGGTTGTCGCTTGATCCCAACCTTATTTCAGATGTCGTTGTCAAAAAAGATTTGTGAAACAAGTGTTGCAGGAGCTGAAATAGCCAAAGTTCTGACTGAGTTTCTCTGGTATCCGGGGACCCAACACTAGCAAGCTCCAAGCGAGCTCAGGCATCAACCCGGAAGGGTCCGGACTGACCTGGAAGGTGGCTCGACTGGAGGGGCTGGATATTTCAGCTGCTGCCAGAGTTGGTGGTCGAGGAGCTAGAGGGCTTACGGCTGGCCTACGTTTAGTCCGGCCTTTGTCTGGGTTCCTGCTGCTGCTCGACGCTGCTGGATCGTTCTGGCCTTACTCATAGCCAAGCATAGCAATCTTTTAGAACAATTAACAGTACAAGTCATGTTATCTTTAGAAGAAGAACAATTGTGCTCTGTGTGATCTTATTCACAGCTCAGACTTTCGCTCAGAGCACAATTCAGCTAAAGTGACTCAGAACATAAACAGAAAGTCAGCTGTCACTCAAACAACAAGAAAACAGATTAAATTGGTTAAATAAGGTCCTGAAACATGAATGCCTTTATTAGCATTGATCATTTTTACCTCCTTTTATGTTCTAAATAATTGCTATTTCATCAATCTTGAGATGCTGAGTCACTTTCCAGTATAACTGACATTTACCGTGTCATTTCTTTGTCAGGTTTCGGATTCTGTGCAACAATATCATCACCCACAAGATGTTTGACCACGTCGTGCTCGTCATCATTTTCCTCAACTGCATCACCATCGCCATGGAGAGGCCTCAGATCAATGCTCACAGTGGTGTGAGTGTCACAACACACTACTGTTATTGACTGTGTACATTTCCAGTTCAGAAGAATCGACAACTTGAATCTGTTGGCCTTAGAGTCTTCTATTATAAACACAGTAGGAAATGGAGAACTAAAGGTGTGTGTATAGAAATTGAAAGTCTTGAGATGTGTGTTTGGAGTGCATTGACAGCTCAACAGAGGTCCAAAGAGAGATGGAGAATAAAGAGTAAAGGAAGCACCTGTGAGGAGGTCCAACAAACACGCAGTTGCAGGAAGCAGAATAACTTCTGTAGTTTGCTCTCTGCAGAGAAATGGAGCAGAACATTGTGTTAGCAGGGAAGCTCTCCTGACTGACTGTGAGCCAGTGGCTCTGGCTAATGTGTGCTATACCGCTATATCTACTGCACTGCATCATCAACACCATAACCTCCTCAGCTAATGCGGCATCCCTTCAAACAGAGGAGGGCTGCCTGGAAGCCTTGCAGCAACCCAAACACACACACACACACACTTATTACTCAATGTCCTTTCCTGATTCCAGCAGCAATAGAGTCCAGCTCAGCCGCTCCATGCATAAACACAGAAATTATCTCTGTTTGATTCTTCTTTTTTTCCTCTCACTAAGCGAGGGGTTTCCACGGATGGACCTAATTGCAGTTGGGTCTCAGCGGAACACTCCGTTCTGCTTGTTTTGTGACTAAAACACGGAGGAGACAGCGCCGTTGTAATTGATTCAATTATCTGTGCGCTGGCGTACGTGGCTAATGTCCAGGAAAAAGAGATGTTAAACCAAAAGGAGGCCGCCCTACAGGCCTGGGTTATAATAAGGGTGGTGGGAAACACACACGCATATAAAGACACACTGAACTCATGTCAATCCAACACAGTAACCAGAACAACACAAACATCAAGATAGAATTTCCCTTTTTGGGTTAAGACAACAATATAAAATCAAAGCAAAATGTCTGTGTTTAATATCTCATCATCTACAGTATGCAAGATAATTTAAAGGTTCAAAACGAGTGCAACGCGTACATGAAGCGCTAGAGGCGCTAGTGTGGCGTACATGAAGCGCTAGAGGCGCTAGTGTAGCGTACATGAAGCGCTAGAGGCGCTAGTGTAGCGTACATGAAGCGCTATAGGCGCTAGTGTAGCTCAGAGCGACAGATGAACACAAGTGAACTGTCACAAAGCTCTACAACCACTAGCTGTGTGAGGTGTTAGCTGCCGGCAGCCTGACGCAACAAGTCGCCAAGTGTACACATGAAAAATATTGTTGGTGTTTTTTACGTCAACTTCACACATCAGTAAAACAAGACATAGTTCTGATCAGTTGATTTAAGGGTCTAACGTGACGCTGGTCTTCTTTTTTTTCTGGCTGTGACCTCAACAAAAGCAAATGGATAACTTCTTCTGTCTCGCTTCTTTTACGTGGTTGTATTTTTGACAGTGGCTCTACAATCTGCCCCCAAGAGGAGACCTCTGGTATTACATGTACTGCTAGCATAGTGCAGAAGCAACACAGCTGATTACGTACACAAATGGATTTGAATTCATCATCAAACTGCCAAAGGCAACACTGCATTAAAAGCAGCTGTACACTTCGCTGAAGATACGTGCTGGGTTTGTTTTGGCTCATATGTCAGACATAATACTTGCATTGAGCAGCGTTTCTCAGTCCTTGTCCTGAAGTACCACCACCCTGCACTTTTCTAGAAGTTTCCCAGCTCCAAATCCTGGCACCAATCAAGGGGTCATTGACAGACTCGTGCAGACTGTGATGCCAAACAGATAAGGTGATCCATTCATTGGTATCAGGTGTGTTAGTGCTGAGAAAACCCAACACATGCCAGGCAGAGGTACGTGAGGACCAGGACTGAGAAACACGGGCACAGACAATCCATTCAGAATATTTCAAAATAAAACGCACCAGATGCAGCTTCAACTTGCACATCAACTTTACAAAAACTTTGGAGGCTGAAAGTAAACAGTTCAGAGGCTTTCAGAAGAGATTCCAAATACATATGAGGAGAGCCTTTGGATGCTTTTCTTTCATCGCTTTTATTCGTGGAATAGTGGAAAGAGGAAGACAACTACGTCTTCTAACAAACAAATGATAGCGTGGTTTCGCACAGTCGTGAAACCTTCTGGGTAAGCTCGTAATCTCCCAAATCCAGCTGAACAGGCAGCGCTCTGAAGCTCTCCACTTCTGAAGTGCTCCCAGTGGGCCCTGAGGTCAAGCAGAGGGTGGATCTGGGGGGTAAGAGTGCGGTTCCACCCCGAAATTCAGATAAAAGCTCTGTCGTGGAAAGAAGAAGCCATATGTGAGCGTGATCCAGAAACACCTTTGTCTTCTCCGGGCCACCGCTCTTTTAAAATGGATGCCGAGCGTTATCAGCGTTCAGCACATTCAAGCTCAATGCTGGAAGGTTTTAGGGCAACATGTGCTCCCATGTCTGTTTAAGGGGAGGCCTTGCATCTGAACTGCAAACTTCATCCGCTACAACAGCATAGCTTCATAGTGAACACCAGTCCTTCTACCTTTTGAAAAGATTTGGTGCATCATGAAAATACAACAGAGAACACCCAGAAGTGCTGAGAAGCTTGAATCTTTTATGAGACAACTGATACTGTGAATAAATGGTTGCGTTCTGTCTTTATTTACAGCAGTATAAATGTCGTGTCTGAAGATTTCTCCTTTTCATCGACCTCAGCTTGTAGACCAAGTGTCATACTCTAATTCATCCTCAGGCCACATCATCACCATGGTTACCATTAAAGGGCCAGTTATTCTTTATTTTCTCAACCAGTCAGATTTTGCACAAATTCCACAGAATAAATTGAATTGAACTTTTGTACAAAAATCACAATTTTTCTATTAAATCATAAATGAAAAAATATGTTTTTTGCAAAAAGAAAGTTTTGCTTTTAAATTGGAAATCAAAATTTTTTTTATTGTATGATGACAAATGTCATATTTTTTTCTGATTACATTATTTTTCTTGGAAAATATTAACGTTTTGTAACTTTGTGGTGGTGATGTGGTCCACCCCTGCGCTCAATCACCGCCACTGGCTCCCTGACCAGTACCGTGTCCAGTGCAAGCTCCTCACTGTCAGTCCCAAAGCCCTAAATAAAATTAGCCCCTCTTATATCACTGACGTCCTCCTCTGTCATTCCCCCACCCGTCTCCGATCTGCTAATTCTAACCCGCTGACCCCCCTCACCAGGACCAGGACCTTTCGGGGACCGAGCCTTTACTGCTGCTGGCCCAACACTCTGGAACCCATCAGAACCTCAGACTCAATACAAACCTTAAAATCAATCCAGTCACTGAAAACCCACCTGTTCAAACTGGAATTTCCATATGTCATCTTACATCCTACTTTTTTTTCCTTTTTTTTTTTCTCTTTCGAAGCTTCTCTGTCTGTCCTGAAAAGCACTCTACAAATCCGATGCATGCTTTTAACAACTTTTAACAAACAAGAGCAACTTTTTGTTGTAAAATCTTTTGCAAACGTTTGTGAAGTCATGACTTTTTGATACAAATCAGCTGCTCTCCACCTCGGTTATTCCACTTTTTGATGTCAGTCCCAAATCAAACAGACAGTCCCATTGAAATCTTGTCTCTGCACTCTCTCGTGGGACAGATAAAATGAAGTGGCGGGCCAGATTTGGCTCGCGGGCCTTGACTTTGACACATGCATTGTAGATGAAGCGGCAGTCCTGCTGCTGAAGCAACAGGAAACAACTTCTTGAACTTCTCCAGCCTCGTCTCTTTCGCCTGACAGAACGTATCCAGAACACGACCGAGCTACCACTCCACCCCAACAATTAACGGCCTAGTTTGCGTGCTCCCCATCTCCGTTTCTCGTGGTGAGGAAATTACATGCGTGTCAGGCTCAGGCGGTCTGTGGTTCTAGGTAGTTTGAAGCAGATGCCGTCGGTATGAAGGGAAACCAAAACATAGTCCTCTCGCATTTTTGAGCAAACATATAATATTACATCGTTATTTCTGGGCGTTCGTGCAACGTACGAGTGGAAGGGGATCTGTTTTTAATTTCTTCTGTTTTGAGACCCCGGGACGACGCCACGGTCTCACGACGCATGTGGATCAGACAGCGGTGCAAATACACTTTGTCAGCTTCCTGTTGTGGCCGTCATGTCCAGTCTGCACCCAGAGGTCATTACTGAAACTGGATAGAAATGTGTGACGCAGTAAGAGACGACTGAGCAGCCATTACAGTTTGGAGCTGCGCTTGTTGCACCAGCTCTCGTTTTACTCAGCTTTTGTGTTTCCATGTTGCTCTGTGTGTGTCTGCGTGGGTTATTTGGTATTAATGAAGCCAACTGTGAATCGATTTTGAACTCGCGGATTCTGTGCTGGCCTGCGTATAACAACCAAACATGTATAATTTATCACTTCGCTGCAGCCGTTTTGAAGCACCTGCTTTACATCACCCAGTGCACCAGCTTCACTAAATACATAGTCATGCTCTTTGAATACAAATGCAGTCATTGTCACCAAGATCAAACGTTTGAGTCGCCACATTTTAGTGAGAAATGTGAGCTTAATAATTAGTTTATTGTTCTAGGAGTTATGTCACGCACTTAGCATTTGGCATGCAAACCATTGCTGTTTTGGTTTGGTGCTAGGGGTTGCCAGGATACTGTCATCCTGTGGCTGAGTGGAAATTATCGAGGTTGATTATACCAACTATTATGATTTATTATTTCTAAAGTGAGCCACAGGACAATACATCACTGTCTAAAGCTTTAAATTGAATTATATCGGCATCAAGAGTATAAAATAGAGTGGATTTGAGTGTTCAGACGGTGTCGTGATGCACGGTGAGCTTTCAGTGAAAGATGAGTGGGTTGACTCTTTTCTCATGCTGAAAAACACAGGAAGGAAAGGTTTTTTTCATGTAACAATGACTTGATAAAGAAAAAAAAAAAAGAAAAGTTGCTGCCTGGAAATAAAGCAGTGATTTAATGTTTTCAGCTGGAAACAACTTATTTAAGCTTAACTGATGCAGCCAGCAGCTTCTCGCTCCTTAATCAGCCGTGTCTGAAGACACATCCTGTGGTTGCTGAAAAGATGTTACTGTTTCAGAAGGGTCACGTTATGGTCAAGCAAATATAATGACCGAGAAGATCTGAAACTACTGACATATTGGTTGCGGAATTTTCCAGAGGAAATCGAAGAAAATCTACAGTGAAAAAATAGTGAAGTAAGAAAAGATTCCACGAGCGCAGCGCACGCTGACACGTTTCATCCTGTTCCAGAGTGATAGATCCATCAGGGTGAAGTGATGCACCCATGATGCCTTGCGCCTACCATGCGAACCTGTGGTGGCCTTACTATGGTGCATTCATCCGTACGTTGCACCGTTATGATCGGGGGTTCCTTCAGCTGGTCTGGGTTCAGCCATGTCATCCACAGATAGACTTTAATGTTGTTCCAGCATAATTTGACCTAAGATATTATCAGGAAGTAAATAAAACTCAGTGAATGATTTACATTACAAGTTGCTATGGTGACGTAGACGCGTTAAAAGACAGTCACCTTTGCAAACTCATTAATCTCACTTAGCAGTGTACCTCACTGAAGTAACGATATACAAAAAAAAACCCATCACCGGTGCTGATAAGGATCATGGAGGCAACACGGAGCTGTTTTAAAGATGTTGTCACTGTCTATTATCTGTTTCTTTCAGCCTTCAGCTGAAAATATACACAAGTTGTGAAGAAAGCACACACAAAGAGAGAAACGGGGTTCTCCTTGAAGAAGAGACTTGTTCAAGGAGAGATCACTGAAAGAACATTTTCCTGCGATTAGCTGTTTAGATCATAGATGGGCTGGAGTTTATCTCAGCTCTTCAACTTCATCACTCGATGAAGTTACTTTTAGACTTTTTCAGCAACTTTTTTTTTCCTTTCCAAAGAAAAAGTGTCTAACTAGCAAATCTCATAACTTGTAGGCCAAACAGTTGGCAGCTTTGCCCTCACAAGACTTAAGTCTCTGCTTCCTGTCTGCTCAGGAAAACACCAGCAGCACGCTCACGAGCTGCGTGCACGTTCGCTTTGTCGTCTTTGTGGTTTGTTTCTCAGAGGAGTTAGGACTGAATATAAATAAATTCACAACACAGTTTTTTTTTTTTTGGTTTTTTTTTATTTTATTTATTATTTCTGTGGTGATAATTCTGTCATAACACTGGAGCTGGTCAGGATTTCAGCACAAAGTATCAACAGGCGAGAATCTGTCTTAATGAGCCGCAAACAGAAACTAAAAAATATGTGAATGAATGAGAACAGCGATGATGTAATCTAGCAATGTTTAGAAACCTTTCTAGAAGGCTTTAATAAGAGATGCTCAGCAACACTTTCACGCACGCTTACAATGACATGCCATAAGCACCAGTCATGTGTAAACACAACTTTTCCCACCAGTCCGAACTGTACTGGAAGAGAACTTCTAAAAGCAATCAAATGTAATCTTGTTAGTAGTTTTTTTTTTTTCTGTTGCGGTTAATATTCAACACTGCTGACATGGTGTTAGGATCTGGATTTGATTTGATGTTTCTGGTGGATCAGGGTTTGGTTTAGTGTCTTTTTGATTGTTTGTTTGTTTTTTTGGTGTTTCTGAGTCTTCTCTTGTGTTCTTGTTGTCTTGTCTCCGTCCTTTTCCTGTTTCTTTCAACTTTACTTCCTGTTTTATTTTGAAATTTTCTTCCTCAGTATGGTTTTGCTTTTACTTCCTCTGACTTCATCTCCCTGATCGTTTGCACCTGCGTCTCGTTTGCACTTCAGATATATTGTCTCGTCTCGCCATCTCAGATGAAAGGTGGATTAGCCATCGTAGCTCATAAACGGTGGTGGTAGATCTCACAATGAGACAGGAACAAATATGAAAGATAGAAACATTGTGCAAGCAAAGATGGGACAGATATCAGTAGTGTTAGAAATTTGGAGGAATCATCTGAGTGTGACGGACTGTCACTGTCTTTACGATTATTGTCGCTAACCAGCCAATAGGAATGCAGCATATAACATAAAATCAGAGCATCCAAACAGCACAGTAGCCTAGCAACAACAGTGGCAAATGCAACAGCGAAACAGGAAGCAAAATATTCAGCTCAAAAGAAGAAACACACTTCTTTTTCTTGTTTTTTATTTTCTTTTCAAACCACAGGAACACCACTTCAGCAATGTATCAGTGTATTAGCACATTAGCAGCAACTTGCTAATGATGTGATAACACTGCGTTTAGAGCCTGAAACATACTTGGATCTATTTTTGCCATTGCCACAATTCAACATATGTTCCAAAGCACAGTGTAACATGCTGTAAATTAATCATCTACCAGTTGTAAAAAAAATAAATAAAGCCAGAACCTTTACAGAATGTCCTGGAAGAGTCCTGAAAACTGTAACAAAAGTGAAATTGTAAAACTAAAAAACTGAAGGTATAACCTGAAACTGCCTGAAAAGTGATCATTTAGAACTATGGCAAGTTCACGAGGTGGGAATGAGATGTTCTGGACATGTGGACAACCATAACTGTTGCATGTTTACTTGTGTTCGTGACCTCCCGACCGAACCATCTGCAAACTGCAGCCAAAGTAACTTCAGACTTTCGTCATCTCTTGCAGAAACTGCATATTGCTTTACAACAAATCAATGATGATTGAACTAGCGCAAGACTAGTTTCAAGATATTAAAAGATTTATGACAAAGAATAAAGCAACAGAGTAACTAAGCAAGAGACCAAACGAGCAAATCTCGGATAATGCTGTAAAATCAACTTCCTCCTTCATGTCAATAGGGGGACCCACTGAGCTAAAAACTGCAAAAGTTCCTTTGTATCATGTAAACCTGCTGAAGTTATAATTAAAATGAAACACATTTTCCGGATCTTTAACGTTTCAGAAAGGCTTTAAGTTTTCGTTCTTCAATATTCGGGGAAATTGCTGTTGCGCAAGTTTCACAGGCTAAACTTGTAAAAAAAAAAAAAAAAAAAAAGGAAAAAAGAAAAAAAAACAAAAATGTTTTCTGATGTTTTTTACCC